>JAJOZX010001401.1:705000-878293 GCA_023014485.1 Bathynomus jamesi | reverse complement strand
GACAAATGTACCTAAATGGTCTAAGTATTGCAAGAAAACTATTTTTCATCCAATCTCTTTTCTTCAAACAATTCAGAACATGCTAGTAAATTTTAATCATAGAACAAACTTAGAGTAACTTCTCAAAAACAAATAAAAACAAACCTTTTTCTCCTTCCCTTTAAGGACCAAACTGATTCACTTTCACATCTGTAAAAATTAAGTGTCTATAAATAGAAAAATCTAATATGCTAAAAAAAAAAAGAAACCAAGCTATCTCAGAAACGAGGAATTACTATCAACAGTGTAATTTATGACTGAATGTATCATCATATTTGTTGAATTTCATTTAAAGCAATCATGGGTCAATCAACTAGTATCAATATTAATATATCAAACAGGTGTAACATGTATTCTTACAAATTATTCAACCCATTACCCACTGCCCTTATATGAGGACCGTTAAAACTTGAATTGTTTGTTTATAATGCTCAATATCAGTTCTGTAAAAAAAAAAAAAAAAATTTTTTGCCTTAGGTTACCCATTAAAAAATCAAAACATGTATGCATCATTCTGTTTCTATTTAATAATTTCTATAATTCAGATTTTGTCCAAAAAACTTTTTTTTAAATTTGTTGCTGGTATATTTAGTTTTCATATAGAATTAAAGAATCTTCCTATTCTATCAGAAATATATCTGATTTATTCCTTTGCAAGGTCACAGCAGCCATTTAATTTTACTGTCCTCAAAAAAAGGACATTGCGAATGCATAGTAAATGCTACTACAGGTACCAAAATGTTGGTTCACATTATTACATGTTCAACAATTATTACTCATCAATAACATGGTGCAATTTTTTCTCAAAAGCAATTAGTCAATGTAATGCTAAGTAGGACTTCATATTTTGCATTATATATTACAAAGACTACATTTACATGTACAATATATACTAAAACCAATTAGTCATATCTAGAAATCTGTGTGTTGCACACATGGTGCAATTCCTTGGATATATAAGAGAAGCAACTGGCTTCCCTTTTTCATTTATATATCTACATTTCTTAACAACCCACAACATGAATCAAAGAAACAGCTTTGACTATTAATGAAGTCTGATTTACTTGAGAATCTGATGATGTCAAAGATTGTGAAGTTGTTATAGTACCTCCAGAAGTTGACCAGTTGTCCAATGAGGATGAAACTGGTTACCTTTTAGGAGTTGCCAGTCAGTGATGTTCCAGGAACTCTTGAACTTCATTATACCAGTAACAAAGAACTAAATGTTACAAACAAGCAACAAGAGCAAGAACATAAAAATGTCAACTAACTGATGTGAACCCAATTTGAGGCATTAAAATCCTGCATACACAAAGCCACAGCAAAAGTACACAGTGGTCACTGCAAATTTTTGAAAAATAAAAAACATGCTCAAAAATCTCAGTGTGGAACTGTCTGAACTTTTTTCAGAGAGGCACTATTGGTCTACCAATGATGATTTGGAAATGGGCATAGTCAAAAGAGCCTTGTCAAGAAACTGATATCTACAAATAAAAGCCGTTACACTAACAATGCAGAAGCAAACAGAAATAAAAATGACAAGGGGTTCCTATTGAGGAAATGATTATGTAATATTATGGACATAATTCTCTAAAACCCAAGAACATCAAGGAACTTCAAGAATTTCTGGGCTTAGTGAATTTCCAAAGGAAGTTCTTGCCACAGTGTTCAGCAGTTGCTAAACCCTTATCAGAACTTACAGGAAGATCAAGGAATTCAGTTATCCAGTGGACACCAGAGATGGAAGAATCCTTTGAGACGCTCAAGGCAGAGATGCAAAATGAGGTGGAACTGGCTTTTCCTGATTATCAAGAAATAGCAGAGAAATTGAACTTGTGGGTGGATGCATCAGCCATTGGTGCAGGTGCCTGTCTTACTAAAGTTCAGGATGGTCAAGTTCGAATCATTGCTCATGCATCAATGACATTTTCTAGTCCTCAGAAGAAATATTCGGTTACAGAGCGTGAACTAGCAGCGATGCACTGGGGAGTCAAGACCTTCAGAGCCTTCCTGTACGGAATACCATTCATTCTGAACACGGACCATCAAGCATTGTTCTATCACCATAATATGAGATTAGTCAATGACAGGCTTGCTCAAACAGTTGAAGATCTCACTGAGTTTGATTTTGAGCTTCGCTATGTTCCAGGCAAAGACAATTAAGCTGCAGATGCGTTATCCAGACACTTCCAGGTTGAGCATGAAGAGGGCACCACAGCAATTTCAGCAGAACTCCCCAAGGGCTTACTTGTAAGATTTAAGCCGGAGGGGGGAGGTGATTCCTTGATTGAGTGTTTGTGGTATGCTCTTGTTCATGACTTAGATCGTGAAGTTCCAGTGTCCAGTATTTCTTCGAAAGCAGTTGGTGGAAGAACTGCTAAGTCATCCTACAAAGTACGGAATCAAGTTGAATAGCAAGCAGAAGCAACATCTTCGACTTATGACGATTCCAGGGCAGCCAGCATCGCCAGAGATCTTGAAAGTTTTTTGCGAGATGTATCAAGTGGATGTTGTATTGCATTTTGGTACTGAAAACCCTCTAATTTACCACCCTGAAGTCAAGAATCAGCGTGTAACAGAACCCTCAGAACTTCTAGATAGGGTGCATGTCCAGTGTCTAGGTGGTGTTCATTTCAATTTATTGAGTGAATCCAATAAATATGTTCAGTCTTGTCCCATCTTCTTGACTTGTTTAAATTCTTTTTACGAGAGACTTGGATTCAGAACCAATAGGTGCAGGTTGCTCAAGTTTGGAGATCGAGAATGGTCTAGTAGAATGTGAAGTCAAAAAAGCGGGGTAAAGATAAAAAAAAAAAAAAAAGCGGGGTAAAGATAAAAAAATAAAAAAAAGCGGGGTAAAGATAAAAAAAAAAAAAAGCGGGGTAAAGATAAAAAATAAAAAAAAAGCGGGGTAAAGATAAAAAAAAAAAAAAAAAGCGGGGTAAAGATAAAAAAAAAAAAAAAGCGGGGTAAAGATAAAAAAAAAAAAAAGCGGGGTAAAGATAAAAAAAAAAAGTGGGGTAGATAAAAAAAAAAAAAGCAGGGTAAAGATAAAAAGAAAAAGCAGGGTAAAGATAAAAAGAAAAAGCAGGGTAAAGATAAAAAGAAAAAGCAGGGTAAAGATAAAAAGAAAAAGCAGGGCAAAAAAAAAGCTGGCCAAAAAAAAAAAAAAAAAAAAAAAAAAAAAAAAAAGCAGGGGCAAAGAAAAAAGTGGAGGGGGTTTGATAATTATTTATGCTAAAAGTCCTAGAAAACCATTTATTACATTCACTCATCCTTGGAATGCCTGTAATAAATGACTTATGCCTGCCTACCTTTTAATTTTACCAAGATTTCATTATAGCTTTTTAAGATTTCATCTGATGGCTTAAGCATTAAATCATTACCTCCAGCATGAATAACCATTTTTTTGGATTAACTAAATCAGTACCCAAAGTTTTTCTACTGATTTTTTACTTTACCCTATCAACTGTTGCACCAGGATAGCAATAGACTATGCATCCTTTTGGTAACATAGTTCCTATTAATCCTATGCCTCTGACTTGGGAATCTCCAATTACAGAAACTTCTACATTGCTTGGGTTTAACTTGAAACTTTTACTAGTGTTGAATTGAGTTTCCCTATATTGATGATTTTCTTCATTTATAGAAAATGAAATATTTGTTAATTCTATTAAAATATTTTCATTTGGTTTTAAAATCCTGGGTTTCCAGGTTTTCTTTGGCTTTTCCCACTCATTTGGTCTATTTTACATTAACTTAGGCCCAACTAAAACAATGGGTTCAGGCTGTTTCTGAGTCTCAGCCTCATTTACAATATTAGGCCCAGGCCTAGGCCAAACTTGAACTGCAATATATCTAAGTTGGTCTGGCCTCTACCTCACTAATAGACCCTCTGGGTTTATTAAAATTTTCAGTCATTATTCATTTTAGTGCTTTTTCTCCTTTCTGAACCAAAACACATTTTTCTGGTGTTTTTTGGTGTGATTTGTTCAAATCTGAACTTCGTTTCTTTGGGAAATGAGCCATTTTTTAGAAATTTTAAAATTGAAAACTTCTCAAAAACAGCTCGTTTCCCAAAGAAAAAGTTCAGATTTGAACAAATCACCAAAAAACACCAGAAAAATGTGTTTTGGTTCAGACCTAACCTAACCTAACCTAACCCACATTTTTTCGCAATTTCTTACCTTAAATAGCAGCATTGGGATGTTTGTACAAATCAGCAGCGACCAACAGTAATAAATAGATGATTTTGCTAGGCCCACCAATTTGAACTTGTTGGCCTAGCCAATGCTCACAGACATCGAAGCAAAAAATCCTCCAATTAACAACACTCTCGGAAGCCAATGCTAAATAGAGCTGTGCATCTAGCTGTGTCAAACACTTTGTCAAGAATAACCCAACATACAATAAGTTTTGCCACAGTTTGAGGTGGGATTTTTCAACCCACATGCCCTTTTGATGGGAAACAGAGAAGGAACTCTTTTTTTTCTGCCACGCTCGTCCCTAGTCAATCTTCTGCAATAATATTAGTCAGCATCTTCTCTATAATTACACTCATGACCACACTGTGGACAAATAACACGAGTAGGTAAAACACCGTGACTCGTAAAGAAAACTTCAGCACCACCATCTTTTTTTATAAGTAATCCAAATCACACCCCAGACAAACCATAGCAAAAACCGAACTGAATAAGGATTTTGGAATGAGTATGCATTATTGGAGATTAAAAATGCACATCTCTCATTGGTCGGATAAGGTAACATGAAACAAAAACCAGATTTAATTGGCTGATTTGACCTATATTTCCTAATTTTGCCACAAGATGTCTCCCCATAAAACTGGAGACGACGAGAACTGGCAAAATTTTAACAGCAGAAAGAGGTAAACACTCAGTCAATGGCCTATAATGGCTGCTTTTTACACCAAAAGTTTTTTTTTCTGCTAAAACTATTACATTTCCCCCCGAGGTTTCAAGGTGTCCTGAATACGAATTTGTATGTTAAATTGTCATAGAATGTCGTCTCCTATCGAAAACGAACAAAGCATTAAAACGAATATTAACCAAATTTTTCATTACAGTACTACACTTGTCACAAAACCACATGAAGTTGACATTAAGTTTAGAAGCAGCATTTATACCTTTAAATACATCATTTGTAAGGCCTTTGCAGCTTACGTGATACCAGTCATCACATCTATCACATGCAATAGCTCTATCTTTACTTTTAACTTCCTTTTTACAAACTCTACAGTCACTGTCAAAAACCATTTTTGTAGGGTAGGTTATGTTGCTAAGTTAGGTCTTAGGCTTAAAGATTTTGTTGACTCACCAACTTTGATACTGTCAAGGTCTATCAAAATAGTTACTCAGGTTAGGTCAAGTGGGATTCTTACCTTGTGGTTAGGCTAGGCTATCAGAATAAGCTAAACTAGGCCTGTACAAACAAGTACAGGTAACATCAGTGTGATCTTATACCAATAAAAAACAATTCCAAAATGCAGGATCACTCAATTGCAGCTCTGTAAAAAAATTTCAACACCACACTCCTGGTTTCAGTAAAAAATAATTTGAACTTTTTGTTAACAAGCAATTCTAGGCATGTGACACCTAGGCAAGTCCAATTATCAATAGCAAAGACTACTACACAAGATTTAAACTAAGTTCAACGTTTAAGAGTTCAAAGAGAATGAATTGCTTGCGATTAGGCTAGGCTATCGGAATAAGCTCTACTAGTTAGACCCTTTTCCAAGTCATTAATATAAATAATAAAAAGTAAAGATCCAAGTACTGACCCATGTGGGACTCCACTCAGAACAGGGCTCCATGTAGGCCTAGTCCCATTTAACTAGACTCTGGGTTAATATTCGTCTTTTCACCCAATAACACGTGGTTAAAACAGTATAATATATTGAATTGCCATTCAAAACAGAGAATATATATCTTACATTGTGCAAATTTGTTCAAGTTCACCCACAGATTGGGTGTAAAAATGAATAATTACCAGACTCTGTTCTTTCTCCTGAGATAGAGGACAGAAGCACTAAAACTTTGATTCCTATCAAGAGGTTTATTTGTCCCAGCTCTAAAATTCATAGTGGCAGTTTGGGAGCTTACAATTCTCTCAAGGACAAAGGCTACACCCACTGGGTCACTAAGCATTCAACAAATTTTGTGGACCCAGATGACCCCAACACACTCACTCAGAACATCAAGAGGCTCTGGAGGGACATTAAGGAGTGGACCAAGAGACCAGAACTGAAGTCCTCATACTTCAAACAATACTTTTCCTGGTATCTTGTCATCTGCCAGTACAAGGAAGACATCCAGCACCAGTTCTTCATCCATGTGGCTCATTTGTACTCTCCACAGTCAGAGAGGGCGACAGAAATTCACCAGAACCATCCCATTTCTCACGATGACAACCCTGATGACTCCCCCCACCCAAAAACCCCAATTTCCCACAGATCCCCCATTATTGTTATGGGGGTAGGGGGGAGGATAACTCAAAAACGAGTGATTTGCGATAGAAGTCATGGTCAAAATCATTTGAATCTCAAAAAATTCTATAATAAATTCCATGGTTGTATGAAACAGCAAATTTACCTCCTTTTCGTAACAGTTCCTAGGCCTTTGACTTGAGAATCTCCAATTACAGAAACTTTTCGTACATGGCTTGGGTTTAACTTGAAGCTTTTACTACTATTGGATTGTTTCTAGGGGTTAAAACCGGTATTGAAATACTGGTATTGAAGAAGTACAAATAATACCGATACCGATATTATAGGTTTTCGGTGTTGACAAAAATTGCTATTGTAAAATTTAGGCAATTTAGTCCTCCGATGGGCAAATAAACTGTTTTTGGAGGATTTGGAGAAAAAAAAAGTTTCGGGGTATTTTGCAGTTAACCTCTTTTTTTCGTTTTCTATTCCTTTCTATCAAAGAAAACTATTTATTGCACTAGCTTTAAGAGTGATTCATTCAACTGTAGCCATTTCTTCAACACAGTGGGAAATTATTGAAAACCTTTATGACACCTTACGTCCTGTTGAAATAATTCTTAAAGGGTTATGCTCGAAAGATGCATCACTCCTGACAGCTGAATCATCAATGAAATTTATTTCAAAGAAACTAGGAGAGAAAAATAATCCAATAGCAAAAGAGTTAAAAGATTGTCTTAGAAATCATTACATTTCAAGAAGACAGCAAGACATTGTAGGTTTAATCAAATATCTTCATAATCCTGAAGTTTTAAAAGTTCAAGAGGAGGAAAGTTTTTCTGTTCCATCAAAATTAGTTCTCAAAAGAACTGCAGAAAGGCTCCATAAAAGACTTTTCCCTAAGAATGTGGTTGATTTGGAGATAGAAATGGAAGAACAGGAATTTTTATGTAACCCTGAAAATGTAGCTGCAAATAAGACTGAAGTGGAAGCAGATTCATTACTGAGTGAATACATGCAAGAAATGGACAAACTAGGAAAAGTGCCATCTAAAAAAAATTCCATTGATTTTGATGTTACTAATGAATTTAAAAGCTTGGAAGTTACTTTACAGAGAAGTGAGAATTTAGAGAAGCTGTACAAGGCACTGCTTTCAATTAAACCTACAAGTGCAGAATCAGAAAGAGCCTTTTCTGCTGCAGGCCTATTTCTGACGAAACTGAGATCAAGTCTATCTGAACAATCCCTAGATGCTCTTTGTTTCCTCAAAGCATACTTTCAAAATCAAACTAAGAAATAATATTTAGATACTAATAATTTCTATCTACCCCAGTAGTTGTATAATAATATGCTAAAAAAAAATTAAAATAATATTTTTATTACAATTTAGTAATTTACTGTATAAACTTTTTCGAATAGAATGCCATCTATTTGGAGTTGGGTCATTAATTTATAGTAAATATGGTGAGTACTGCAAGTCCCTCAGACTTGTGGGAGGGTTGGTAGGGTGGCACCATAATAAATCAAAATAAATAATTTTTTTCATAATACCGGTATCAATACCAGGATTAGCATAATAGCCTCCAAATACCGGTATTGAAAATTTTTGGTATTATGCAAGCACTAAATTTGTTTCCCTATACTGTATTGATTACACCAGTACACATTTGAAAATGTGTCTATCAATTTTCACAAACTAGTTGATGATTCTATATAATTTGAGTGCGCTATCTCAAAAATAGTTAGTTTTTCCCTATCACGTGCGGTTTTCTTACTACAGTGTGTGTCATAAATCCCCCATTTATCCCCAAATGTGAACCATCTTATCGAGACCAACATTGGATTGCACATGCTAAACCATAAATTTTGTTATTATAGACTACAGTAACGCTTACATAATAATGTAGGGTAAATATATATAACAACCAGTCCCGTTCCCAGCAAAATACTCTCCCCCCTCCCATCAATGGGTGGTTAACATTTGGGGACAGATGAGGTATTACAACACCACTTGTAGCACGAAATCTTTAGGTGATAGAGCAGGGGTCCCCAACCTTTTTGTGCCGAAGAGCACCTTCAAGGCTACTGGTAGTGCGGCGGGCACCATTTACTTTTTCAAGGCAAATTTATAGTTGGACTTAATAATGAACATAATACACAAAAAAAACCATTTAATTCCTATGTAAAATAATGAACATAATACACAAAAAAAACAAGGATGGGCTAACTAAGGATCTTAGAAAAATTATCAAAACGATAACTATTTATTTATAAAGAAATAATTATTTTCAAAATGAGCATCTGTTCCTGTAATTAACTACTAAAATTCAATAAAATAATATTACATATTTTAAATATTTAGTGACTAAATATTTAAAATATGTAACATACTTAACATTTTATTAAAAATTTAAATAAAAACTTATCGTAGTCAGTCAGTGGTGGGCACACGTAAAAGGGTCGGTGGGCACAGGGTTGGGGACCCCTGTGATAGAGTAAAACCTAATTAAAGCAGAATTAAATAGCTCCTAGCTCTTGGACAAGCATATTGCTTGTTTATGAAAGAATAAAAAAAATAAAGAAACAAAATATATTTACCTTCTTTACTTGCAAACATTTCAGGGCTTATTCCAAAGACTTAAGACTACAAAGGTAGATCTGACTAATGACGACTAAACCAGTGCTTCTTTGATGTTTTCTTATGCTGTGCGTTAGGCTGATCTCATTGCAGACAGCAGCAGTAATCCACCATCATATTTGTATGCCATCTTCCTTGATATCTTCTTTCCAAGGTTTTGATGTCCTGGTGAAATCATTCCCCTTGCTCCTCACTGACATCTCCGTGACTTTCGGGAAAATGGTCAAGATGCGAAAATAAGAAGTGAACTTTCAGGCTCATGTTGCAGCCTAAGGCGCAAAACTTCTTAAGCATATTTTCCACCAGTCTTTCATAATTTTGGCTTTTGTAGTTTCCCAAGAAGTTTTCATCATCATCTTTGAAACCAAGCCATGCTTCTTTTTCTTTATTGGTCATTGTGTTCAGGAAATGATCGTCTGTCAATAACTTTCTAATCTGAGGACCTATAAAAACACCTTCCTTTATTTTCTTGTAGCTAATCTTTGGATATTTTGAACAAATGTACTCGAAAAACACACCACCTCTATTTAATGCTTTGACATACTGCTTCATCAAGCCTAACTTAATGTGCAAGGGTGGTAGGATTTTATTTGGTTCAACTAGATGTTCATGTAAAATGTTCTTTGATCCTGGGGTAAGATTCTCTCTAGGAGGCCAAGTTTTCCTCTTCCAGTGCTGGTCATGTGCTCAACTATCCCATTCGCAGATGAAACATGGCATCTTAGTGTATCCTGATTGCTGCCCAATAACATGCAAAGGACTTTCAGATCCCCACACAATATCCATCTGTGATTTTGATACTGAATTTTTTCCAGAAGCAGTTTCATTTTATCATAGGTCTCTCTTAAATGAGTAGAATGGGCCACTGGGATTGATGCATATTTGTTACCGTTGTGCAGTAACACTCGTTTTAGACTGGTTTTAGATGAATCTATAAACAACCTCCAGTCACTGGTTTGGTATTCAATGCCTAGCTTGCACACTAATCCTATGATGTCCTTGCAAAATACCAAGGGACCATCATCATCGAAAAAAGGCATGAAGTCTTTCTCACAATTTCTGTACCAAGCAAAGTATGTGTCAGATGCTAATAAATTGTTCTGCAATCTAGACCCCAAAAGTTCTACAGAGTCCTTAGGCAGATTCAAATCCCTGACTAAGTCATTTAGTTCAGCTTGGGTTAATGGTTTAGGAGGATCTCGGTCAGCTGTTGGCTGTTCATAAACATCATTGTCTGGATTTGGAGCTGAATCAGAATCTGAATTGTACTGATCCAGACTCTGGGGTGGGCGGGGAATAGGAACTTCTGGACCATGGGGTACCAGCCTTATTGCAGATGGAAGACTTGGGTATTGAAGGCTCTCTTTATTCTTTACATTATAACCTTTAACATTGCAAGAACAGAAGTAGCAGTCGTCGGTATGGTTTCTAGGCTCACACCATACCATAGGGATCCCAAATGGCAAACTTTTCTTTTTACCTTTGCTCCAATTCCTTAGTGCCGCAACACACTTAAGACAAACCTTGTGTGGAGCCCAACTTTTGTCTTGATCTCCTAATTTAATTCCAAAATAAGCATGATAAGCTCTCTTAATGAAGGTCATTACATTTGTCCTTTGTTTTACAACAACATACCAACCACAAATATAACAAAATATGTCTGGATATGGGTACATCCTCTAGAAGCCACTATTAAAATTTTAAAGACGTAATGTTAGAATTATCTATCTGAAAAATATGAAAAAACGAAATTAAAGATAGAGGTAAAAAATTACAAAACACCCCAAAATTGTTTTGCTAATAACTTTAAAACTGTGGGTGATAGAAAAAAAACAAAGCATTTTTTAATTCAGCGCAGCGAACTGCTTCAGAATCACAACTCAAAATAAAGAAATCAACTTTCATGCAGATGGGTGTTATTTCCATCATTTATAGAAAATGAATGAAATCTAGTTAATTCTATTAAAACATTTTCATTTGGCTTTTTCCACTCATTTGGCCTATTTTGTGTTAACTTAGGCCCAACTAAAACAGTGGGTTCAGGCTGTTTCTGATTTTCAGCCTCATTTACAGTATTAAGCCCAGGCCAAACTTGAACTGCAATATCTCTAAGTTGGTCTGGCCTCTCCCTCACTACTAGACCCTCTGGGCTTATTGAAATTTGGTAAATTTTTACAAGTGTACATTACAGGCTTTGTAAATCAAAACTGTTTTTCTGATGGGTTTTTATGCAGTTTCAACGAAAGTTAATTTCATTCAAACATCAAAAACAATCAAAGGGGCATTCCAGGACAAATCACCCAAAAATTAAAAAAATTTGTCACCACTCGAACCCAGATTTTAATGAAAATTGACATATGGGGTTCTTCCAGGTGCTGATTTCACTGGTTCAAATAAAAAAGTTCTGACCCATACTTTTTGAGATATGGGCCCCCACTTTACCACCTAATTTTAATGGGGAATAACTCCTAAACATCATCTTGTAGACCTATAAAACTATACATTTTTAGAATCAGCATGAAGGTATCTATTAAATGATACCACATTCAAATGTGTAAAACAATAATGAACATTTTCACCCCCACCCCCCCATAATGAAATAAAAAAAAAAATGTATTTA
The DNA here is from genome assembly GCA_023014485.1 of Bathynomus jamesi. NCBI lineage: Eukaryota > Metazoa > Arthropoda > Malacostraca > Isopoda > Cirolanidae > Bathynomus > Bathynomus jamesi. The sequence goes on along the minus strand of JAJOZX010001401.1, from coordinate 866,554 downwards.
TTAAACCTCCATTAATTGTTAAAAGATCCAAACAATAAAAAACATGGGTATCAAGTTGCAAGATACTTTAAAAATTATTGAAAAAATATGTACATTGACATTTGTACATTGAAATTTTGACATTTTTACACAGACTAAAATAGAGAACTACAAATGGGTAATTCTACGAGAAATAGACAAATGAAGTACACGGTAACCTCTTCAAAATTCATGAAACTTTGTGCGAGGGTTGGTTTAGGTCCAAATTACAAATTTCTGATTTTTTTTTGAAAATTGGTCAAGTTGGTCAAATTTTATGGCTTGACCAAATTTTGGTCAAATGAAAAAAAACAATAGTTTTCAAACGTAAATATCTCAGCTCCTAATTGTGGTAGTGTAGTAAGTCTTAAATGATAAAATATGTAAAATTAACTGTAGTTTCTAAATATGTATCATTTTTTTAGGGTAACAAAAATAAAATGATTTTTTGGAAATTTTTTTTTTTTTTTTTTTTCGATTTGGCAGCGAAGATATCATTTTTCGAAAAAAAGACCAGGAATAAAAAATGTTTATTTGATGTATGTACACCATAATACGTAATAAAAAGTCAGCTTATCAATGATTATTATGAAAAAAAAGACAAAAATCCTCCAAATTTTAATAATTTTTTGCTTTCTTTCCAGATTTTCAGTATACTGTATACCTAATTTTCTAGTATACGTAAATTTACCTAACCCTTAAAATGCCTCAAAACACCAAATTTTGTTGCGATCCTATGAAAAAACACAAGAATAATTTTCTGTAACATCAAAAAAGTAAATTCTGCCATGGCAGCTGCAAGCTATGGAATTTTGGAAGAAAATCAATTACTATGCAACAATTGCTATGTCACAATTAAAAAGAAGCCAATTGTATTAGAACATGTTCAACGTTCATCCAGAGCTGGAACCTGCACCAATACCTGAGCGAGACATACTTAACGAATGTATGGAGCGAAGCAGTAGCGATTCCATGAATCCACCACCATTGGAAGAATTTGTCGTTCAAGACAGGCAATTCAATAAAGATTTGCTCAGTGACAATATTTTACCTTTATTTGATTAAAGCCCTATTAAAACAGGTAATAAAACAATAGAGACTCCATTCAGGACATTTGTTTCTTAATACCAAATTCGTAGTTTTCTGTTTTTATTAGCATCAGCACTTCAATACATATATACAAAATATTTGATTTGATTATTTCACGCAACCTAAATTTATGAATTTGTTTTACAGCTGGATTGAAGCCGGGACAAAAACAGATAAAGGCTTCTACGAAATTCAGATCGAGAATGGAAAAGGTTAAACGAAGTTTTGAAGCTGCTTATGGGGCTCCTATTGACTATTCTGAAGCTGGTCCATCCAAAAAAAGTGGTTTAGAAGATGATTTAGAGAGGCAAGACTACTTTTCGGACATAGTTATTGAAATTTGACATTTTAAATTAAATTTAATACAGTCATCAAAGTATATACTAAATTAAGTTTTATTTGTTTACATTTTTATAATCGGACAATATAATACATATACAGAGGAACCTTGCTTAACGAGTGCCTCGTATAACGAGAAATTCGTATAACGAGCCAAAAGAATGGGGGAAAATTACCTTGCATAACGAGCGACACTTTGCTTAACGAGCAAAATATTTCGTCAAAATTTAAAGCGTAGACAAAAACAAATGTCTCTAGACAGTTTCCTCGTGAAAAAGGATCCAAAAGAATATGAAAGTGCCTCTAAAAAATTTAAAGCTAGTGACTGTGAGCTCGTCGAGAATGTTATTGCATTGAACGAAGACGATTCTCCTCCTTCCCCTCAATAACCCTCTCCTCCTCCCCTGTCTCTTCATTTCCTTTGCGTGCGTCAGGAGCACCTTCTCTCTTCGTAAGTTATTTATAAATTTCACCGTTTACTAATTATTTACATTCTCTTTTGGGTTAATTTTTATTAATAATCTTTTCATTTCATGCAATAATAATTTAAAAAATGCCTTTAAATATCATTATAAATATTATTTTAAGTATTTTTTAAGCATGGAACGCATTATCATATTTTACATTGATTCCTATGGAAAAATTGCCTTGCTTAACGAGCATTTTGCATAACGAGCACAGTTCGGGAACGAATTATGCTCGTTAAGCAAGGTTCCACTGTACATATATTTTATGAAAAGTTTAATTGAAAATATACTAATTAAACTTAATGTCAAATACACTATTTCAGGTATCAAAAGGTTATGGAAGAATTAAAGGAGAAATTTCAAGCAAGTAACGATCACAATCTTAGGTTACAAATACTATCCCAAAAATATTCAGGAGTTTTATGAAAATGATGAATATAGTAGGATGTGCCCAGGAATCAAAGATTATAAGTTTGCAATAAATGAAGAGGGTGAAAAAATAAAAAAAACAAAAAAGACGTATTGTGTAACTTGAAAGTTATATGCTGAATATGCAAAAAATGATGAAAATCCCAAAATAGGCTTTAGTACCTTTGCTCATCTTCGACCATCGTGGTGCGTGCTTGCAGGACAAAGCGGAACTCTCAGTGTCTGCGTATGTACGCATCACCAAAATCCAAAACTACAAATATCAGCGTTAGGCATTAAAGATTTAGACTACAAAAAATTAATGTCTTTATCCATCAGCAGCATGGACAATGAAGATTGTATGATGCACCAATGCAAAAGATGCCCGCGAGAGGTTGGAATCAAAAATTATTTGGAAAGTTTGGACTTCATGGCGATGGAAGAGAAAATATAAACAATGGGTGTCCATTGATCACTATGTTAAAAGATATCACTGAAACTCCAGAGGAATACGTGGAATCACTCACCAAAAAAATTGCACAACTGACAAGAGACCACTTCACGAATAAATGTCAGTCGAGTTACTCCAAAAATCTAAAAGAAACTCTGCCCGAAAATGAAGGTGTTTTGGTGGGCAATTTCGCAGAAAACTTCTCATTCATCGTACAAGATTGTGCCCAGGGGTTTCATTGGGAGAACTCGCAATGTACAGTGCACCCATTCGTTTATTATTCCAAAAACAATGCAGGAAAACTAATTTGCAAAAGTTACTGCTTCGTTTCAAACCGTCGCAGGCATGATACAATTCTGGTTCATAGTTTTCTCAAAAAATTAATCCTGTGCATCCAACAACAAAATTCAAACCTAACTAAAATTCATTATTTCACAGATGGATGCGCGGCTCAGTATAAGAAAAAAACAAATTTTCTAAATTTATGCCATCATTTCTAAGACTTCAAAATTCATACCGAGTGGAATTTTTTCGTGACATCCCACAGGAAGAATGCCTGCGACAGTATTGGCAGAATGGTAAAAAGGGCAGTCGCCAGAGAAAGCTTACGACGGCCTCTCAACCATCAAATCTTAACAACTTCTACAATTTCTGCTCTCAAGAATTCCTAACCGCTATTGACTTTTTTTACATCTCTGAGGCAGAAGTTGTAGATGTAGAGCTTTCTTTGCAAAAATGTCTGAGTGAACCTACTACTTCTATCAAAAGTACTCAACAATTACATCGCTTTGTCCCAATTTCCAAGAATTCATTGAAGGTTTATCCACTCTCTCAACAGGCTCTTTTGTGGGTTGTATGTATGAAAATAAACTATGGCTCGGATTAGTCCAGTCCTTGGACTGTGAATATGATGATTTCCTGATAAAATTTCTCCATCCTCCAGGCGTATGTCCCTCACATTTTTCCTGCACAAGATGATGTTTGTCACGTTTCAACAGAAAATATATTTGGGAGTATTGAAGCAAGTTTACGAGGAGGAACAAGAATACAATACATTTTTCCGCTTCAAGAATTAAATAACTTTTCAAAGATGATAAAATAAATTCTATTGAATGTATACTATTTAAGATTGTCTATATAATATTTCTAAAATTTTTATCTAAGATTTGTGTATCTACTTAATAGTTATAAAAATCTTTTCAAATTCTTTTTTCTTATTATTATATTATTAGTGTCTAAAATTTGGATTCACTGGATGAGAATACGCTCTCTTAATTCATTCTCAAAGACTTGTGTACGTGTAGTATTAGGAAGAGTATTTTATACTCTGATAAGTGCTTTATAAATTAAACATTATTATTGTCAATATATTCTGTCCCTAAATATAAGAGGTTATGTATGTACAATTTATGGTGCATCAAAAATGGCAACTTTCAAAAATTGATTTGGCCCTACGTTATTATGGTTACATTCCCTAAAAAAAATTCACATGCAAAATTTCAGGTCAATTGATTGATATCTACTGGGTCCACCTAGCTCCTAAACTTTTACAAAAATGACAATTTTTGGGATAAATTGCCTTAAATTATTTTTTTCACATATACCTTTATTTTATTGAATTGAATGATCCTTAAGGTACTATAGGCCTAGTATGTTTAGTTTGCTTGTTTTTAAGCCATAGCTACTATTAATAATCATCATTTGCCATCATGAAATACCTATAGCTATTTTTTCTTATTTTCAGGCATGTAGACTAGTACTTTAATATTAATCTGTTTCTATTACAGGTCAATTTTTGATATATGTTGGTGATAATAGTTGATATATGATATAATGGATAATAGTGGTAAAGCCAGTGAAGCCACTTCTAGTGGTAAAACTTGTTCAAGTGGTGCAGATAAAGTTGATGTAAAAACACGAAAAAAAACCTGTATATTTGGATTAGGTCCTGGCATCACAAATAATGATGCAAAGATTGTAGGATGTCGCTTGCCAACAAGTGAACAAGTTCTTAGACATTTCCTATTTCACCAGCAACAGGGTCTAAAAGAGAAAAGAACTAAGCGAGATATAGCTAAAATTGTTTTAACAGAAATTCAACCATTCTACAATAAAGCCAACATAGCAATGATTACTGAGAAAAAAGCATGTGAGAAAATAATTTCATTGTCAGAAAAGAATGCGAAACAGAGAAATTCCATTGAAAAGAAGAGAGCTACAAAGTACAAAGACAAGACTAGAAGATATGGAAATGCAACTTAAAATGACTTTTCCACTGTGGATTAAAAATGCCAAAAAAATTGAGTAATCCAGAAGATATACAATTTCTTCAATCTATGCAAGGGGATAGAAATGCTTCTTTTGGAGCTCATGATCAAACTTTAGCATCCAAAATGAAGCGCATTAATTTTCGAAAATGTGAAGAAAATGTGAGAAAAGAAAAGGAATTGAGAGACACTGAAGCTTCTTGCAGTTATGTTGAATTAGAAAGCAGTAGCACAAGCGATACAACTACCATTGAGAGTGAATCAGAAGCTAATGATGGAGCTGAAAAAGATGGAAAATCCACACAGTCAACAGTCTGTTTAGTTACTCAAGCTATCATTCCTCATGACATTCTGAAAAGACCGAAACTTGTTTCTTTGGCATCAAGAATGAAAATGACTCCAGCACAACAGGCTGCATTCACAAAAGCTTTTGTTGAAGAATGTGGTGGTAACACTAAGGCAGTGGCAACTTCATATGCTACAGCTGATAGAGCAAGACATGAAGTAGCCCAAAAAAATTCAAGTTCCATTCAAAAATCCTGGAATCCTCCTAAATTGGCCTCTCTTCATTGGGATTCGAAAATAATTTCTACTCTGCAGGATAAATATGTTACAGAAGAACGATTAGCCGTATCAGTTGGAAATTCAATGGATCTCAAACTACTTGGTATTCCATCATATCATCCTAGTGGTGGTGGCAGTGGCCAATCTAGGAAAAACTTGACTGAAGAAGTTATGAAGCTACTGAAATTGTGGAACTGCTCCGATTCAATAGTGAACTTGGTTTTTGACACTACAGCAACCAACACAGGACATGCGAGCGCTGCATGCATAACTATCCAACGAGAGATTGGACAGCCTTTATTATGGTCTGCATGCAGGCATCATGTTGGTGAAGTTATTATGAGTCATGTGTTTCAGGACATGAAAGTAGAAACTTTGAGTGGACCAGAAATTAATGTCTAACAGATTGAGAAAAGTTTCAGTGGATTTCCAAGGATGAAAAATTGAAAAAAATTGACTTCAATCAGTACTCCAAAGCTGTCCAGGAGATTCTTCAGGAATGGACTGATTATGCAATTCAAATAAGTAATATAGAAAAGCAACATACACGATATGACTACAAACAATTTTCTGACTTAGTTGTGTTATACTTAAATGCAGGACCTAGTGATAAGGATATAACCCTTCAGCGACCTGGTGCTATACATAGAGCCAGATGGATGAGTAAAGCAATATATGCTCTAAAAATTGCATTACTAGAAGATAATATCTCAAAACTACCTTCAGTAACGATCACAAACAAGCAACAAACTCTGAAACTAAGACTTTGCAACCTTCATTTCACTGATTTACTACCCATGGTGGATGACCTGCTCTTCAGTTTTTGATGCATCATGGCACGATTTGCAGCTTTACAAAAAGCTTCTTAGATACGAGGAAGTAAACAAGCAAATAGCAAAAAGTGCTCTAACATCTTTGAAACGTCATCTCTGGTACCTTTCATCAGAGATGATTCCTCTTGTATTATTCAGTGATTTGGTTCCAAAAAGTGAACTTCGTGCTATAACAAACCATCTACTTTCCTATAAACCACACAAGATTGAGACAGTGGTTCCAGAAGGTAGACATGGATCTAGTTTTGGAAAGCCTAATTTCCCTACCAATCTACGATCGGAAACCACACTAGCTGACTTGGTTGACAAAAACTCATGGTTCATATCAATCAATTTTTACAAGTATTTTATCATGAAATACCATTTTTAATAGGTGGAGGTGGTCGGTGGAATGCGTGGCAAGTTGGGTCCTCATCCCGCATCCTGGTAACTCACTTCATGATTCTCAGAATAATACAAAAAAAAGTCTAAAAAGACAGATAATTTCATGAATTGAGGCTAAAACTTGCCTAAAACTAACTATATTTACAATTTTTTTTCCAAACAAAATCTACAACGCTTACACATAAGATTTTCTAGTAAAACCATAAAATTCCATAATTGTCAAATTTTCATCTTCGAGGTGGACCCACTAAATATTGTCAGAACATCTTGAAACGTGGACACTGAAGGTTTGTTGGGGATTGTAACCATAATATCATAGGGCCAAATCAATATCCGAAGTTCGAAATTTCACCCCTTATAGGCTGATGCACCCTAAACCAACGAGTCTGTAATAAATCTTTGTCATCTGAAAAAAAATTTTATTACTTAATTTCAAACTGTTTTGAGCCTTATAATAAACTATAAGCTGACTTTTTATTACTTCTTATGGTGTACATACATCAAATAAACATTTTTTTATTCTTGGTCTTTTTTCGAAAAATGATATCTTCACTGCCAAATCTCAAAAAAAAAAAAAATTACATTTTTTTCCAAAAAAAATCATAATTTTATTTTTGTTAACCTAAAATAATGATATATATTTAGAAACTACAGTTAATTTTACATATTTTATCATTTAAGACTTATTATGCTACCACAATTAGCAGCCGAGATATTTACGTTTGAAAATTGTTGTTTTTCATTTGACCAAAATTTGGTCAAGCCATAAAATTTGACCAACTTGACCAATTTTCAAAAAAAAAAATTCAGATTTTTGTAATTTGGACCAAAACCAACCCTCACACCAAGTTTCATGAATTTTGGAGATGGTGGAGTGTACATTTGGCACTTTCATTTGTCTATTTGTCCTGGAATTACCCAATTTATGATACAGTGGAACCTCAATATACGAACGCATCTCTATTCGAAAAAATTGGTATACGAACAACTTTTTCGAGAAAAAATTGTCCTTGTATACGAACCATTCCCTCATATCCAAACCAAAAGAAGCCAATCAGTTTCTCTCCAGCCAGAGAGAGAGAACACCAGAAGGGGAGTTACCTGATGTTTTTATGGAAGGTGACTCCCCTTCCAAACAATAATACCCCACCTTCCTCTCCAGCTTCCACTTAGGCCATCATCACTCCTCAGCAAATGTAAAGTTCAGGTTAAATTTTCATTTATTTGTATAATATTGCATTATTTATTGTTGTTACAGGTTTCATGTATGATTTTATGCATGTAAGTCTTATTTTACAGGTTTAATTAACCAATATTTTGACTTAAAAATGTTTCATAAGGGGTAACTTTTGGTGGTCTGGAACGGATTAATCCAATTTACATTATTTCTTATGGGAAAAATTGATTCAATATACGAAAATTTGATATCAGAACAACCCTCAGGAACGGATTAAGTTCATATATTGAGGTTCCACTGTATATTTACATCCTATGTATAACTCACATTCACGCACTCTCTCAAATGTTTGTTAATTATGCTTATTTTGAGTCAAATCATATCTTATTTTTGAGATTTACAATTGTGTATTTTCAGTAATGAAAAATGGTTAGATACTGTGATGATCCTTTACAAAAACGTAAAAAGATACACAAGGATATAAGAACCATCAGCCAATCACACTTTATGATCGATGTAAATGGAAACTACAAAGGAATACTGTACTATGTAGCAACTGTAGAAAATTGACCCAGAGACCAGTTGCTATCAAGATCACAAAGTGAAGAGTCTGATCACAATCAGTCTTCTGAGAATGTTATTTCAGAAAGCGATGAATATGATCCAAATATATCAATACTGCCAGAGGTGGTTTCTCAAATTCTAGAAAGTCTTGCTGTGACTCCAATGAAGAAGCGTAAGTATTTAATGGTAAGTAATTTTTTTATATTTATTTATAATGCATTTACTTTCAAGACAGTTTTTCAGCAGTTGCTGAAAAACTTAATGAAATTAATATATTGACATTAAACTTACTAAACTTATGAAATTAATATGTTGACATTAATTATTATTGTCCAAAAATATCAAAAGGAGACAAATATATATTAATTCAAAATTTTCAGATGGTTTGGGTTCCTCAAGAACGGAAGCAAAAGCTATTCAAACAACAGAAAAACCACATCATTCTTTAAAACAAAAGCTAGAAGTTTAGAAATGGAGATCCCAAGCCCATCAAAAGCTACAAAGTTAGATCATGAAACTCAAAGGTATGAATTTTAAAATGATACGCTATTATTATTTATATGAATATACCTAAACTAAAACTGAAGCATAAAAACAAAATGCAGGTATTCACCTTCGATAGAAGAAATTAGAAGCACAACTCCCTAAAGATTGGAGATCAATGGGCCCATTAAATCATTTGGAAATCATTTGGAAATCATTTGGTCAAAGTAATTTTTGGTTTAATTTGACTATCTCAAAGAATGCTCATTTTGTTACACTTGAAATCAATATTATAATCCAAAGAATTTAATATACACATGTAATGCTTTGTTTATAGCTATTATACATTCATGAATCTGTTTCAGGTCAATGATTCATCTCATGAATTAACTGGTTGAAGCTTTCCATTCTACTGACAGTTATGAGAGGAAACTCAAAATATTGACATTATCTCCATTTACCATATCAAAAACTATAAATCTATTTCAGACAACTGAATATTTAGTTAAGAAAAGCAGAAACATAAAACAGATGGAATTATTCCTGAAATTGAACCCATGTCAAAAGGAAAAGTAATAACTAAAGGTACTAAAGATTCTGTTCAGAAAGTTCTCAAATCAGATGAAATTAGTCATTTGTGCCCAGGTACGAAAGACTGCGAATCTGTGCAGAAAAGACTGGTGGTGTTAATGAATCTGAAAGAAGCTTTTAGTCTCTATAAAAATAATTCAGATAGTCCCCAAATTGGCTTCTCTAGTTTTGCCAGCCTTTGCCTCAGACATTATGTTTTAGCTGGAGCTGCTAGTACCCATTCTGTGTGTGTATGTACATACCACCAGAATGCCAAAATACAATTCTCAGCTTTGTGTGTCAAAGGGTTGGAATACACAACTCTTATTGAGAAAGCAGTGTGTGATAACAACAGGAATTGCATGATGCAAATATGTAATCTCTGTCCAAAAGAACAAGGTATTAAGAAATTTTTGCTCACTTTCCAGCAGGGTTGTGGAGTCGGTCCAAAATTTTCCGACTCCGACTCCACACATTGTAAAAATTCGACTCCGACTCCACACATTGTAAAAATTCGACTCCGACTCCACACATTGTAAAAAATCTAAAAATCCGACTCCACACATTGTAAAAAATCTAAAAATCCGACTCCACACATTGTAAAAAATCTAAAAATCCGACTCCACACATTGTAAAAAATCTAAAAATCCGACTCCGACTCCTCACATTTTAAATATACGACTCCGACTCCTCTAGTGTTTCACTCTATAATTATCATAATAATAAGACATTTCATCACCACCACATGAATCGTCAGGTTACTTTCTAGGATAAGGGAACATTCAAATATTAAGAAGGATGTTGACTTGTAGATATTATCATATTAAGGGATTTTTATTTTTTTCCAATAATATATATATATATATATAAATGAAAAAGATTCTCTTAAACATAATTAAGGTCTAACCAGTAGTAGTCCTACTTAAAATTGAATAACCCTTAACCTAGTGGCTATAACCAGGGTTGTGGAGTCGGTCCAAAATTTTCCGACTCCGACTCCACACATTGTAAAAATTCGACTCCGACTCCGACTCCGCCCTGAAACGTGCGACTCCACGACTCCGACTCCACAACCCTGCTTTCCAGTGTTAATGATCCTGAATGTGAGGAAATAAAATATAAACAATGGGTTATCGTACTACAGATTGATGCAATATTATTGAAAATACAGAATCTGTAGATGATTTTATAAATTCATTAAGCACAAAGATTGTCAAATTGACATGTCATCACTTGGTGACTTTTCAGAAAACTACTCATTTGTAGTACAGGATGCAGCTGAAGGTTTTCATTGGGAAAATACTCAATGCACAGTGCATCCCTTTGTGTTATATTATAAGGAACCAGAAAGTAATGAAACAAAATATTCAAGTTATTGTTTTTTATCTCCAAATACAAAAACTACAATGGTTTACACTTTTTTAAATACACTCATACCTATTAGAAAATCCCACCTTCATATCAAAAAATTACATTAATTTACTGATGGATGAGCAGGACAATATAAAAATCCTTTCAACTTTGTTCACATTTGTAAACAAAGATTTTGGGCTGGAATGTGAGTGTCATTTCTTTGCCACAAGCCATGGTAAGAGCGTTTGTGATGGGATTGGGGGTACAGTGAAAAGATCTATAGCCAGAGCGAGTATGCAGAGAACATTCGCAAATCAAATATTAACACCAGAAGACATGTTTAAATTTTGTTCAAACAATATAAGTGACAGCATAAATTTTTTTTTTAATAAATTCTGAAGAAATTGAAGCTATGGAAAAAATTTTAAGTAACAGATATGAAAAAAGTATGTGGCTAACATTTGAATTATCTTCTGATGAAGTTGGTGAGGTGAGGATTATAAGCAAAGCTTTTCTGGGTGAAGATAATGTTGAGGTTAATCTGAAAACAGGAGTGTACATAGTTTGTACTTACAATGATCAGAAATGGTTGGCTATACATTTGAATGTGGTATCATTTAATAGATCTCTTCATGCTGATTCTAAAAATGTATAGTTTTATAGGTCTATGGTGAGATGTTTGAGAGTTATTGCCCATTAAAATTAGGTGGTAAAGGGGGACCCCCAAGATTTTGGGGGCCCATATCTCAAAAACTATGGGTCATAGAACTTTTTTATTTTGACCAGTGAAATCAGCACCCAGAAGAACCCCGTATGTCAATTTTCATCAAAATCTGAGTCAGAGTAGTGACATGCATTGGGTGATCTCTCCTGGAATGCCCCAAAAATAGTTTAACTAATATATAACCTAACATAACCTAATTTCAAAATTCCTCAAAAGCCTGTAATGTACTCTTGTAAAAAATGCCTGATAATTACTCATTTTTACACCCAGTCTGTTTTTATGATTAGAAGTTCTTCTTGTCAATTTTTAGATGTTTGGCACAAATCTGCCATCCATTTCCTATGCAAATACGTAGTTTTCGAGATATCATCATCTCAAAAACTATGCATTTACACAGGAAACAGATGGCAGTTTCATACAAAACACCTCAAAATTAACCAGAAAAGTTTGCACTCATCATTTTTGTTTAAACTAAGGAAAATATCATGACAACCTAACCAATCATCAAGGGCATTTCAATTGACCTAACCACAATACCTTACCTTATTGCGGAGAGTAGAGTTCTGCAATTGCAGTCAGGAAATGATGCAATTTTCTGGACTCTTTGGTATGTTCTACTAGGAACAAGTACCACGCAAAATATTTCCAGTAATGAGGGCATTTGTTCCCAGCATGTAAAACTCATGATTTCATGTCCTTCCACAGGCGTTCAAACACTCATGTTTATTTTTAGGATTTTTTTTACAGCACCTAAAGACATTCTGGTCTTTTCTTAAAATACAAGCACTAATACATTTATAGCAGGTCACGAATATCTTAATTATTCCATGATTGAAATAAAGGTCCAAACTCTTGCGTTCATCGAGGGCAATATGGCGGATTACATCTTCAAAGTACGAAGTATGTCTGATGCTATTTTTGCATTATGACATAAGAACTAAGAAATTTTTATAGTGGGCACACGAGGGGCCACTTCAGCCCATCAAGGTGGCTCCACTATGTAAAAACTGCCTGTACATGGCAAAAACCAATTTTTACAAAACTAATTAAGTATCAATTTAAAACTAAAGATAGAATCTCTGGATCCAGAGGATCAAAGTCATAATAGGCTACTATCCACAAATATGTTACAAACTATATCTATTTGTAACTGACATGCAAATATATCAGATCCAAAGAATCCAGTCAATTTCATTACATTACCCATCAATACCAGTACCTTGCCAACCAAAAATAAGTCTCAGTCCATATCAATTGCAGACCAAGTCACAATTTACAACCATATACTGTACATTACAATATATATACTTAGGAGGAAAAGTGTAGGTGTGGCTGTAAAGACTGTACAGTAATGTAGAAATGTGTGTGTGCACCCATTTTGGGTCTCCCATTTAAAGGTGTTTGTGGGGCAAGTGAAGATCATGAGTTTTTCAATACCTCACAGTACTATGGGGGGCACCACTCGGCAGAGGAATCTCTTTAAATAGGGTGTGTAAGGACAGAGAGTATCCCCTAACCCAAGATGCTGCCTCCCTATATCCCACAACACCTGTGTTGAGCTGTGGGATCTATCACCCAAATGCACATAATATATAGGAAATAAACTAGTACCATTCATGCAATAAAAATAGGCTTAAACACCACCACCAGATGTCCCTTGCAGACATCAAACTATCCAACCTTCTTTTGAAAGAATAAAGTGTATCTGAAGTCACCACTTCTTCTGTCAGACTGTTCCAAAACTTATTACTGTCTGTAAAACTATGTTTTCTTAAATTTGTTCTACATCTTGGCTTAAATAATTTCATACTATGACCTCTAGTCTGGTTATTGTGATCTTTAATGAAAAGAGACTCAAAATCTATCTTATCCAACCCTTTTATCATTTTATACACCTCTATCATATCACCCCTTAACCTCCTCCTTTTTAATAAGAACATGCTTAGATACGCCAGTCTTTCCTTATATGTCAATTGTCTTAGAGATGGGATCATTGTTGCTCGTTTCTGTACTTTTTCCAGTTTTTCAATATCTTGTATCAAATAGGGACTATTAAATTGAATGCAGTATTCGAGGAGCGGTCTCACATATGAAATGTATAGTTGCTTTATAATATTGGGTGATTTGTATTCAATGTGTGTGTGTGCATGAGATTGAGTCTAGCATTTGCTTTATTTCTGATTACCATACAGTGATTTCAGGGTTTAAGTTCATTAGTCACAGTGACACCCAAGTCTCTCTCTCTCATCATTTTTAATCCAAATTCCATTCATATTGTATTCAAATTCTGGACTTTTTTGGCCCAATATGCATAACCTTGAACTTATCAACATTAAATTTGAATACAATATGAATGGAATTTGGATTAAAAATGATGAGAGAGAGAGACTTGGGTGTTACTGTGACAAATGAACTTAGACCCTCAAATCACTGTATGTATGGTAATCAGAAATAAAGCAAATGCTAGACTCAATCTCATGCACACACACATTGAATACAAATCACCCAATATTATAAAGCAACTATACATTTCATATGTGAGACCCCTCCTCGAATACTGCATTCAATTTAATAGTCCCTATTTGATACAAGATATTGAAAAACTGGAAAAAGTACAGAAACGAGCAACAAGAATGATCCCATCTCTAAGACAATTGACATATAAGGAAAGACTGGCGTATCTAAGCATGTTCTTATTAAAAAGATGGTGGTTAAGGGGTGATATGATAGAGGTGTATAAACTGATAAAAGGGTTGGATTAGATAGATTTTGAGTCTCTCTTCATTAAAGATCACAATAATCAGACTAGAGGTCATAGTATGAAATTTAAGCCAAGATGTAGAACAAATTTAAGGAAACAGTTTTACAAACAGAGTAATTAAGTTTTGGAACAGTCTGACAGAAGTAGTGGTGACTTCAGATACGCTTGATTCTTTCAAAAGAAGGTTGGATAGTTTGATGTCTGCAAGGGACATCTGGTGATGGTGTTTAAGCCCATTTTTATTGCATGAATGGTACTAGTTTATTTCATAAATATTGTGTGCATTTGGGTGATAGATCCCACAGCTCAACACAGGTGTTGTGGGATATAGGGAGGCAGCATCTTGGGTTAGGGGATACTCTCTGTCCTTACACACCCTATTTAAAGAGATTCCTCTGCCGAGCGGTGCCCCCCATAGTACTGTGAGGTATTGAAAAACTCATGCTCTTCACTTGCCCCACAAACACCTTTAAATGGGAGACCCAAAATGGGTGCACACACATTTCTACATTACTGTACAGTCTTTATAGCCACACCTACACTTTTCCTCTTAAGTGTATATATATTGTAATGTATATGGATGTAAATTGTGACTTGGTCCGCAATTGATATGGACTGACTTATTTTTAGTTGGCATGGTACTGGTATTGATGGGTACCATAATGAAATTCACTGGATTCTTTGGATCTGATATATTTGCATGTCAGTTATAAATAGATATAGTGTGTAACATATTTGTGGATAGTAGCCTATTATGACTTTGATCCTCTGGATCCAGAGATTCTATCTTTAGTTTTAAATTGATAATTAATTAGTTTTGTAAAAATTGGTTATTGCCAATGTACAGGCAGTTTTTACATAGTGGAGCCACCTCGACAGGCAGAAGTGGCCCATGGTGTGCCCACTATAAAAAATTTTTATGTTCTAAATTTCATCTCCCACTTACCTGCCCAGGCTGTTACTCTGTCTAAGTCTTTTTGTATTGTCATTGCTCCTGCTACTGACGTAACATTAACATTATGGCCTAATTTTATCAGCAGCAAATTTTGAGGTTTTACATGATAGGCCCTTCTCTAGATCATTTATATAGACAACAAAAAGCAGAGGTCCCAGCACAGACCACTGTGGGACTCCACTCAATACGGGTCTCCAAGTAGACTTATTTCCATTTAGATGAACTCTGTTTTGTTTCTCAGCCATTCTTCTATCCAGTCAGCTATATGACCTCTTATACCATGGGCTCTAACTTTTACCAACAATCTTGCATGAGGAACAGTATCAAATGCCTTTGCAAAATCTAAGTATACTATATCTACTGGCTCTTTATTGTCCAAATGCAATAGGACGCCATCATAAAATTCAATCGAGTTGGTTAGACAGGACCTTCCATTTCAAAAGCCATGCTGGCTATCATTTATAAGTTTGCACTCTTCAAGGAACTCAGTAACTTTACCTCTAATGATACTTTCGAGTAATTTGCAAATAATGGAGGTGAGGCTGATGAGTTTGTAGTTTTTTGCCAAGTATCTATTTCCTTTTTTAAAGATTGGAACCACATTTGCTTTCTTCCAATCCTCTGGAATTTCAGTACATATCAATGATTTATTAAAAATAATTTCTAGTGCCTGTGCTATATTCTTTTTGGCAGCTTTTATGACTATTGGATGCATTTCATCTGGCCCTGGAGATTTTTCCATTTTTAATTTATCTATTGCTCTTAGGATATCTAGTTTTGTTACCCAATTTTCTTTTTCACTCTACTTTTCAAATTGAAGTGACTGAAAAACTTCTTAGGATTGTTTTTTTGAATTCTTGGCTAGGCTTTTTTCCAGGTCTCATTTGCTATCTCTGATTGCTTTCTTGCAAATGCTTCTTTTACTTTTATATATTTCGAAGTCTGCCATTTTTAGTTCTTTTGAATTTATGAAATGCTTTCATTTTTTCTCTGATTGCTCTTTTTACATTGCAGTTTATCCAAGGCTGTTTTTTATTTTTTCCAGTTCTGATTTTACACTGTGGGATATGCTTCCTTTGTATGTTCATTATTATACTTTTAATTTTTTCCCACATACTAGTTACTGTCTGTTCAGGCTTAGAATATCTGTCCAATTTATTAGACACAGATCATTTACTAGTCCATTTATATTTCCTCTTTTAAAATCTGGAATTTCTACTTTATTTTCACTAGGTCTTGAATTGCAAACAATATTAAACTGAAGGATACAATGATCACCTGAACCTAGTGTTTCTGAAACCAATATCTCCTGGAAGGTATCTGGATTATTTGTTAGAAATAAATCTAGAATGGCATCGGCCCTGGTTGGTTCCTTTACTAACTAGGTTAAACCATTCTCAATTATAGAGTCTAAGAATCTCTCATTACTTTCTGGTGTTTGTAATATTTCCCAGTCTATATGCCTATAATTGAAATCTCCAACAATAATAATATTGCTTGTCATTGCTTTATTTATTTCATCAATAAGTTTATTTTCTATATACAGTACTTATTTTCTTCTCTACTTTTGGGGATTCCTCCAACTGAACATCCCTCAGGTGGTCTATAAATACCCTGTATCCTGACAGTTGGAGAAGAGGTACAGGGAAGGACAGAAGGCATTGCACAAGGTTTTTATAGACTTAGCAAAGGCGTATGATAGGACACTGAGACAAGAGGTTTGGAGGTGCCTGAGGGAGATCATGGTCCCAGAGAAGTATGTCAGATTGATTTAGGAAATGTATAGAGGGGTTATGACAACAGCGAGGTTAGTGTTGGTGTGACAGTTTTGGAGTTGGGGTTAGTCTGCATCAGGGGTCAGCACTGAGTCCGTTCCTATTCAATGTGATGTTGGATGTGTTGACTGAGGAGGTTAGAGGGGTTGCTCCTTGGTGCATGATGTATGGCAATGATGTAGTGTTGTGCGCAGAGACAAGACAGGAGGTAGAACAGCTAGGAAATTGAAGGGAGGCATTGGAAAGTAGAGGTATGAAAGTTAGTTGGAAGAAGACTGAATATCTAAGATGTACAACTGGATGAAGGAGGGGGAGTGATGTTAAATGGTGAACTGATCAAATAGGTAGATTGTTTTAAATACTTGGGATCAACAATCGAGGCAGAGGGGGGAGCAGAGGGAGAGGTAAATCATAGGATACAGTCGGGATGGAGCAGCTGGAGAGAGGTGTCGGGAGTGCTCTGTGATTGTAGGATGCCAGTGAAGCTGAAAGGGAAGGTCTTCAAAATAGTGGTTAGGCCAGCCATGTTGTATGGAATGGAGACAGTGCCAATGAAGAAGACTAGTGACAGAAAGATGGATGTGGGTGAAATGAAAATGCTGCAATGGATGTGCAGTGTAACTAGAAGGGATCAAATCAGAAACAAATGCATTAGAGGAATGGTAAAAGTAGCAAAGGCGTCAAGAAAAGTCCAAGAAGCCAGACTGAGATGGTATGGGCATTGGGCACATGATGAGAAGAGAGGATGATTATGTGGGATGTAGGGTGCTGGAAATGGAGGTGCTGAGATGGAGAAGAAGAGGTAGACCGAAGATGAGGTGGAGGGATTGCGTGGTGGCAGACATCTGGAAGAAAAATTTGGACAAGGACATGGTGCGTGACAGAAGTGAATGGAGGAGACTCATCAAAAACAGCAACCCCATATAGAGATGGGTTTTAAGCTGCAGAAAAAGAGTCTTCAAAGTCAAATATGCAAAACATACGTCACACTTGTGGTCACAAAAACACTGAACTAACAGACCAACAATTGCTAATAATTTAATTTTAAAACAAGACAAATTGAATTAGGCAGAAGTAGCCAGAATCATCAAAAATAGGAAATATCACCAAATAGTCAATATATATATAATTGAAAAAACATGAAAAATAGGAAATATATTTGGATAATATGAGTATCATCACATTCAGAATATCAAAAGCAAATATAATTATAAAATATTAAAGCATAATTTTTATCATTTTGATATAAGTTAGTATGTTCACAGATGCATCCTTACCAAATTATGTAGATTTGAATATGACATTTTTGCAGCACTTTTTCTCACCCTTCCAATATTTGCCTGGTGACATCATGAAAACATGATATATGAGCTAGGCTTTTTAGGTTACTACTTCCACTTATGTTAGTTCTTCATAGATGTTGGTCGCAATGACATGTGAAGGGTGCGAATATTATTTTGAGGATTTAATATACGAAGTGCATTCTAATGACTCCTGAGCAATAGAAATATTTACGGTAATTATGTATCAACTGAATGCCTGGTTAGGTCAACCAAATGCCCTTGATGATTGGTTAGGTTAAGTTGTGATATTTTCATTAGTTCAAACGAAAATGACCAGAGCAAACTTTTCTGGTTAATACCAAATACATTTTTCTGGTAATATTTGATGTGTTTTGCTTAGATTTTGACCTCCATTTCCCTTGAAAATGAGCCAAACTTCAAAGTAGATCCCACAGCTCAACACAAGTGTTGTGGGATATAGGGAGGCAGCATCTTGGGTTAGGGGATACTCTCTGTCCTTACACACCCTATTTAAAGAGATTCATCTGCCGAGTAGTACCCCCCATAGTACTGTGAGGTATTGAAAAACTCATGATCTTCACTTGCCTCACAAACACCTTTAAATGGGAGACCCAAAATGGGTGCACACACATTTCTACATTACTGTACAGTCTTTGCAGCCACACCTACACTTTTCCTCCTAGGTATATATATTGTAATGTATATTGGTTGTAAATTGTGACTTGGTCCACAATTGATATGGACCATGACTTATTTTTGGTTGGCAAGGTACTGGTATTGATGGATACCGTAATGAAATTGACTAGATTCTTTGGATCTGATATATTTGCATGTCATTTATAAATAGATATAGAGTGTAACATATTTGTGGATAGTAGCCTATTATAACTTTGATCCTCTGGATCCAGGGATTGTATCTTTAGTTTTAAATTGATAATTAATTAGTTTTGTAAAAATTGGATGTTGCCAATGTACAGGCAACCTTGATGGGCCAAAATGGCCCCTAGTATACCCACTATAAAAATTTCTTATGTTCTTAAATTATAGCTTCAATAACTTTGATAGTCCCAAGTGGCTGCAAGTTCTCCAAATGTAATGTAATTCACTTAGGCCTGAAACCTTGTCAATAACACTTGAACATAAGAAATTTTGGTTCTTTTGCATGGTACTTTATTTTCCTTCCATTATAAAAAAAAATTAGTGTTGGGGTTAGGTTGGGTTGGGTTGGGTTAGGTTAAAAACATCCCGCCGCAGGTGTCAGCCGTAGTTAGCCAGCTTCAAGTTAGGTTAGGAATATTTATTCATATAACTAATGATGTACGATTAAAAATTAAAAGCATTTTGTAATGTACTTTATTTTCCTTCCATTATAAAAAAAAAGGTAATTATTCGTTTTTTGACCCAGTCTATTTTTATAATGAGAGCAAACTTTTCTGGTCAATTTTGAGGTGCTCTGCACGAATCTGCCATCCATTTCCTGTGCAAATGCGTAGTTTTCGATATCATCATCTTGAAAACTACGCATTTGCACAGGAAACGGATGGCAGTTTCGTACAAAACACCTCAAAATTAACCAGAAAAGTTTGCACGTCATTTTCGTTTAAACTAACGAATTTAAATGAAAATATCATAACTTAACCTAACCAATCATCTAGGGCGTACAGTTGACCTAACCGGTGTCACGTACTGAACTGTCTGCAAAACATTAGGACCAATCAATTTATGATGCGTGATCTTTACGGGGGCTCTGCCCTTGTACCCCCCGACCTAAATTATACAAATGATAATGTAATAACATGGCGGATCACGTCGACACATCATACTTCTAATCACAAAAAGACCGAACTGAACATACGAAACATTGCTAAAAATGATTTATTTGTAAAACAGAACAAATTGAATTACGCAGAAGTAGCCAGAATCACCAAAAATAAGAAATATTCACCAAATAGTCAATATATATATATATATTGAAAAAATACCAAAAATAGGAAATATATTTTAATAAAAAAATATTTTATACAAATTTGCACAAGATAATATATATATTTTCAGTATTATTATAGTATTACACCCATCTAATGTCCAGCAATTATTATACATTCATTAGGTAGATTTTTTTAATTCTAAGACTTTTCTTCTATAGCGTTTCCGTCACAAATGCTTCATTTTCGAGATATAAACATTTTTTTGGTGTGTATCTAGTGCGTGTTCATACATTCGTTTGTGTTGATGTCACATGTCTGCCCAATCAAAGCGCTCCATCCATTTTGAATTTGAATGTTTGCTACCG
Organism: Bathynomus jamesi; assembly: GCA_023014485.1. Classification (NCBI taxonomy): domain Eukaryota; kingdom Metazoa; phylum Arthropoda; class Malacostraca; order Isopoda; family Cirolanidae; genus Bathynomus; species Bathynomus jamesi. The sequence goes on along the minus strand of JAJOZX010001401.1, from coordinate 845,775 downwards.
GAATGGCTTTGTGTGACATGTGTTCATTCGATTATTACCATTGTATTGTCGCTTTCTATGAAAATTTAGAAAAAAGTGTTGAGTTTCTGCGTGCTCACGGTGTTCTACCGACAATAGTGAAGTGTCCACATTGTAAAACGGAGTGTACATATCATCAAGACCAGAAACTATGGCGTTGTAGAAAAAGTTAGTTATGCTTAAAATGAAGAAAAGACGGTACTATGATTATTCTGTCTTAGATTTTAAAGGTAATTCCTATTTTTCATTTAGGTTAGGTTAGGATAGGTCAATTTTGAAGGTGAAATTTGTTTTTCCTATGGTTTTTTTTGTTTTGAACGAATCTGACCTTCAAAACCATCGGAAATGACTCGTTTTCTGTGATTTCCCCCACATTGCCAGCTGGGGGGGGGGGGGGGATATCTCAAAAACAGGTCATTTCCGACGGTTTTTAAGGTCAGATTCGTTCAAAACACATCAAAAACCATAGAAAAAAAACAAATTTCACCTCCAAAGGGAAATGGGTGTAATACTATAAATTTACCATATTTTCTTATTCAGTTTTGATTGGTTATTCAATATATATTGCTGTTATAGCTGGGTGTGACTGGGTCAAAAAACAAATAATAACCAAAAAAAATTAGTACTGGGAGGATAATGCAAAAGTACCAAAATTTTTATAGTGAGGTTAGGTTAGGTTAGATTAAGAATATTTATTCATATAACTAATGATGTATGATTAAAAAATTAAGTGTTTTGCTAACATACTTTATTTTCTTTCCATTATAAAAAAAAAATTAGTATTGGGAGGATAATGCAAAAGTACCAAAATTTTTAGTGAGCACACTAGGGGCCACTTCAGCCCATCGAGGTAGCTCCACTATGTAAAAACTGCCTGTACATTGGCAACGGCCAATTTTTACAAAACTAAATCATCATCAATTTAAAACTAATTGATTATTAATTTAAAACTAAAGATAGAATCTCTGGACCCAGAGGATCGTCATAATAGACTACTATCCACAAATATGTTACACTCTATATCAATTTATAACTGACATGCAAATATATCAGATCCAAAGAATCCAGTCAATTTCATTACGGTACCCATCAATACCAGTACCTTGCCAACCAAAAATTAGTGGTTAATATTCGTTTTAATGCTTTGTTCGTTTTTGATAGGAGACATTCTATGACAATTTAACATATACATTCGTATTCAGGACACCTTGAAACCTCAGGGAAACTGATAAAAATCAAGGAAATGTAATAATTATTTTTTCTGAAAAAAAAAAAATTTAGACGTAAAAAGCAGCTATTATAGGCTATTGACCGAGTATTTAGCTCTTAACGCTGTTAAAATTTTAACGAACGTCGCCCTCTCCAGTTTTATGGGGAGACATCTCGTGGCAAAATTAGGAAACACAGGTGTTTTACCTAGTCGTGTTATTGTTCGCCTGATCCAGCAACATATTAGGCCTGGGACTACAATCTATTCCGACGAGTGGCGTGCGTATTCTCAACTTGGAAATCTAGGCTACATTCACCGGACAGTCAACCATTCACAGCGGTTCGTGGAAGACACTGTTCACATGCGAAAACGCGGGTCAGTTTAGGTTGGGTCAGTTTAGGTTGGGTCAGTTTAGGTTGGGTCAGTTTAGGTTGGGTCAGTTTAGGTTGGGTCAGTTTAGGTTGGGTCAGTTTAGGTTGGGTCAGTTTAGGTTGGGTCAGTTTAGGTTGGGTCAGTTTAGGTTGGGTCAGTTTAGGTTGGGTCAGTTTAGGTTGGGTCAGTTTAGGTTGGGTCAGTTTAGGTTGGGTCAGTTTAGGTTGGGTCAGTTTAGGTTGGGTCAGTTTAGGTTGGGTCAGTTTAGGTTGGGTCAGTTTAGGTTGGGTCAGTTTAGGTTGGGTCAGTTTAGGTTGGGTCAGTTTAGGTTGGGTCAGTTTAGGTTGGGTCAGTTTAGGTTGGGTCAGTTTAGGTTGGGTCAGTTTAGGTTGGGTCAGTTTAGGTTGGGTCAGTTTAGGTTGGGTCAGTTTAGGTTGGGTCAGTTTAGGTTGGGTCAGTTTAGGTTGGGTCAGTTTAGGTTGGGTCAGTTTAGGTTGGGTCAGTTTAGGTTGGGTCAGTTTAGGTTGGGTCAGTTTAGGTTGGGTCAGTTTAGGTTGGGTCAGTTTAGGTTGGTCAGTTTAGGTTAGGTCAGTTTAGGTTAGGTCAGTTTAGGTTGTTAGGTCTGAACCAAAACACATTTTTCTGGTGTTTTTTGCTCAAATCTGAACTTCGTTTCTTTGGGAAAGAGCCGTTTTTGAGAAATTTTCAATTTTAAAATTTCTCAAAAACGGCTCATTTCCCAAAGAAACGATGTTCAGATTTGAACAAATCACACCACAAAACACCAGAAAAATGTGTTTTGGTTCAGAAAGGAGGAAAAGCACTAAAATGAATAATTACCAAATTAGTCACGGTCCATATCAGTTGCGGACCAAATCACAATTACAACCATATACATTACAATATATATACTTAGGAGAAAAAGTGTAGGTGTGGCTGTAAAGACTAGACTAGGTTTAGGCTCAACCTCGATACGCCCTACTGGGGGTTCATGTTTTCCAAGTGAAATGCAATGTAAAAACCTCATTACAACTTACATTAGTATTCCCTGTGCTTGACTTTAGCATCCAGATACGTATAATCGTTCCCAATTCAGCCATCATTTTATTATAAGACGATGGCCGCTATACCACGTGGTTATTAAACTTCGTATAAATAATGCCTCGCCTCACACTCTCAGACTCTAATAAAAAAAGAAAACCGTATCATCAGTGGTACCAGAGTTGCCAGATACTTTTGAACAAAATTAGCGAGGAACGTATCGAAAAGTCGCAAAAAGTAGCCCAACCCCAATTTCATTATTTTATTATACTATAAAATTTACTTACGGTTTTTATTTAAAATTGTAGTGAATTCAATAGCTCGTCGTCTTCTTTTTCTCCTTCATCATGGCTTGTAAAGGTCTTTTCTGACTTTTCGTAAATGCCAGAATTATATTTAAGCATAGGTCTTACTTCCACTTAGACATCATGGGCATGCATGACAAAATAAATATAAAAAACTTATAATTTGCTTGAAACTTATACAATCCGCATAAACACAGAGCAAAAAAAAAAATCGATTACTGACACATCACTCTCACACGCGACAAACGGCGACATTAAAGCCTAAACGAAATCCGAAAATACGTTATTAATGTTAATCCATTTATTCCCTTGTTATAGATATTAAAATGTGTTTACGCATGGCGGCGATGACGGCGCCATGGTGGCGGGCCCGCGGAACACGTTCAGAAACGTTTTCAAACGTTATATTGCATCATGGTTAGCGTCAGTTACGTTATTAATTATTATTCTATGAATATTTACGGGAAAAATATCGCATAAATAATTCATTTAAACATTGTATCACTTAATTATGCAATATTTTTCCTGTAATCCAAATACGAATTCAAAGAAAGATTTTACTTACATAAGGTCCAAAATCGAAAGAAAATTAAGTCGGAGATCAGTTATTTTGAACTCTATGTCCTAATGCATAAGGTTTAATATTAAATTCAGGTGAAAATAGAATGTTTTCTACATTATATTAGTGTCTATTATTCATAATTTCGGGGTTTTGCATTGTCGCTTCAAAAAATTACACATTAAGAAAGAAAGGGTTCATCGTATAACAAATATTTGTACACTTACATAAAATTTCTGAAAATAGCCCAATGTCGCGAAGTTGTGGGGGGAAGTAGCACAAAATTCGCAAAATCGCAAAATCATAAATGTTGATAGCACAGGTCCTCAGAAGTAGCCCCATTTGCGAAAAGTCGCCCAATCTGGCAACCCTGAGTGGTACTGGTTCCATGTGTAAGTGTCCGCTCTACCCTAGACCAAAGCCAACATTACCCTAAATCCTTACTTTTTACCCGACTTACGCACATGTTTGGCAAAATACTGTTAAATACATACAAACAAACAAACAAAACATCTTTATTGCTGATCATTCACAATCTTTAGCCACTTAACCTACGTAACATACAAGTACAATCTTGCATATTATATACACTGAACTTAATACAAAAATAAGGCCAACATAGCCACTTAACCAAGCATACTGCCATACTAATTGATTAATTATCTGACAATATTATGTATGTTGTTATTACATGAGACATCATTAACTGAAAAATATAATTTGTATACTTAGTTGGACCCTAGTAATGAAATTATATATATTCTTCCGGATTAACATTTGGCTTAGGTAGGTTACGCGTAGTAAACATAAAACTGGCAATGCACCATTTTGATTCCCTATATAGCATAGGAAATATATTATTATAAGCAACAGAGAGTTTATTCATAGCAATTTTTTCATAGTTCCACCACAGATGGGATGTATATAATGCAGTACAGTAAGTTCTAAAAAGATAAGTTTTAACTGATTCTGAACACACCGAATTTCCTTACTAGCATGTTACCCTGTACATACAGCTTTTTACGTTGCCTCTCAATATCCAGTTCATCTCGCAGCTCGTGAGTAATTACATGACCTAAGTATTTATATGTGTCTTTGACAGGTATTGTCTGACTATTCATTTCAAAAGACTCACATGATATGTGCTTCAGTAGATTGCACCTAAAAATTAAAATACAACTCTTTGCTGCATAATAGGTGATGTCATTTTCTATACCATATTGTTCACATATCTTTAATAGTACTCTCAGCCCATGGGGAGAGGGTGACAAAAGAACAAGATCATCAACATACATTAAATGATTAATTTTTTCCTTTCCAATGACACAGCCAGTACGTGCAGTTTTTAGTTCATTGGTAAGGTCATCCATGTATATACAGAAAAGATAGGGTGATAATATACTTCCTTGCCTAACACCATTAGTTATCTTAAAACTTGGTGATACAGTGCTTTTCCATCTTACAAACATGGTCTGCTCTGTATACCAGAATGCAAGTATCCTAAGCATATATTTAGGTACCTCTCGACACAAGAGTTTCTTGAAAAGTTTGTGATGGTTAACTCTATCAAATGCTTTTGATGCATCCAAAAAAACAGGAATATACATTGCTACTTGACATCTTGTACTTTAGGAAGGCTTCCTTTAGCATATAAATACACATGTCAGTACCATGTCTCACTCTAAAGCCAAACTGATTGTCATAATTCTGCAAGTAAGTACTTATCCTATTATAAATGACATATTCTAACACTTTAGAAAGTATACTGGCAAGCAGAACTGGGCAATAAATACATTGAATGTATTTAAATACTAAGTACTAAATACATGGGAGAAATGTATTTAAATACTAAATACTAAATACATTTTACGAATGTATTTAGATACTAAATACAAAATACATCAATTATATTTAAATACATTTGTAAATACATTTTAAATACATACAAATTTTAACATATGCATTCACGAATTCATGTTTTGATAAATTTCTACTTTAGGGGACACGGTGAATTTCGAAATAAATACACCACTCGATAGATCAGACGATTTTAAAAGCTTTTTCATCAATGAATTTTCCATCGCAAATTGGATTGATTGCAACGAGTTAGTTACACAGGCCCACTTAAGGCAGAGCCGTTTTGTACGATTATTCGGTCAATTTCAAGATATTTTTTGATGTCTAAAAAAACACTTACCTTCAGATGAGTGTACAGATTCGTTGTAGCCAGGGCCGGATTAACCATTAAGCAAAATAAGCCCGTGCTTAGGGCATCAAGGGAAGGGGGGCACCACAGAAATTTTCCATTGTCGGATTTACCATGGATTTATTATACTATTATAATCGCGGCTTATAGCCTATAAGCTGTTGAAAACTGAATTATATATATTCATATATAGTATTTTTTTTTTTTCATTGTTTGAATTTGTAGTGAACAACAAGACTTTGCAATTAAAAAAGTAGGAGAAAACTTTTCAAATATAAATGAAGTGGAAGTATACAAAAATAAACATTATTTTCCATCTTACTGTAAGTTTTGTTTCATTTCAAAAAATAAAATTTTATTTTATGGTTTATTTTTGTTTATATTTTGAATTACATATATATGGGGCACCAAAATCTTTTAAGTGCTTAGGGCCTCTAAAGGTCTTAATCCGGCCCTGGTTGTAGCATTGCTTGCAGCAGAGACTTCGTGTTTACACAGCAAGCAGGTGCACTTTACCTTATTACCGTCTTTAGATTTAATTTTAAAGTATTTTCCATCAAACAGAGGGTGCACTAAATTGTTATCTGCAGATATATCACTGTTTGATTCACCGGATTTGTTTGTTGAAGCCATGACACGCACACGATAAAGAAATCAACCGCTTTCGACTAAGAGTGGCACACAACTGATTGAACTGACACGTTGAAACATGAACCATGCTATACTACACTGTCGACGCGTCGTACTGTGCTAGTACAGAATGTGTATTAAACCAGTAAAAGTATTTACATTTTTATATTTTGAGTATTTAAATACATTGTATTTAAATCAGGGTTGTGGAGTCGGAGTCGGAGTCGTGGAGTCGGAGTCGTGGAGTCGCACGTTTCAGGGCGGAGTCGGAGTCGGAGTCGGAGTCGAATTTTTACAATGTGTGGAGTCGGAGTCGGAAAATTTTGGACCGACTCCACAACCCTGGTTATAGCCACTAGGTTAAGGGTTATTCAATTTTAAGTAGGACTACTACTGGTTAGACCTTAATTATGTTTAAGAGAATCTTTTTCATTTATATATATATATATATATTATTGGAAAAAAATAAAAATCCCTTAATATGATAATATCTACAAGTCAACATCCTTCTTAATATTTGAATGTTCCCTTATCCTAGAAAGTAACCTGACGATTCATGTGGTGGTGATGAAATGTCTTATTATTATGATAATTATAGAGTGAAACACTAGAGGAGTCGGAGTCGTATATTTAAAATGTGAGGAGTCGGAGTCGGATTTTTAGATTTTTTACAATGTGTGGAGTCGGAGTCGGAGTCGGAGTCGAATTTTTACAATGTGTGGAGTCGGAGTCGGAGTCGAATTTTTACAATGTGTGGAGTCAGAGTCGGAGTCGGAGTCGGAAAATTTTGGACCGAATCCACAACCCTGATTTAAATACTCATTAAAGTATTTAAATACTATATTTAAATACATGAAAAACAATGTATTTATAAATACAGTTCTAAATACACAAATGTATTTAAATACGTATTTAAATACTGCCCAGCTCTGCTGGCAAGTGCTATTGGCCTATAATTATTCATATCACAAATACTACCACCCTTATTTTTAACAACTGACAACAATACAACTGACAAAATGGACTGTGGCAAGTACCCATGTATCATGCAGCTTGTGAAACACATTGCAAGCATAGGTATTATACGAGGGCTACAACATTTTAAATGTTCTGCTTGTATGCCATCTAGGCCACAACTTTTGTTATCATCTAACTTATGAATAGCCTGCCAGATTTCTGAGTCATTAATTAGTAGCTCCTCAAAGCCTTCTACATTTAGGTATACATTTAGTCTATCCCCACAGAGACAATTAAATAGGGTTTCAGAATGATTTTTCCACAGTTCTGCAATATTTTTTGCACCATGTACACCCTCTATTACATTTGGCAAGGTAAGATTACCATTGTTAATTTTATTAACCTCCTTCCAGAATTCTCTACTGGAAGTATTGCTTTTGCCAAATTTTCTGGCTAGAGATTCTTTTCATTTTTCCCTATAAATCTAAGCGCACACTTAAATCTAGCAGCGTTCTATTTTTCAGTTTGAAGAGTTCCTGTTAGAAAATCTAGAAGAGGAAGAGCCATTGTTGTCCCAAGGCGATATGATAACTAAGCTGATTGATGCAGCATTGCTTGTATATATTTAGTTAAGGTGTATATATATATATCCATCTCATATTTGTAAGGTTAGTGAAAAATTCACTTAATTTAGAGCTAGCATTTTTGGGCTCTTGTGGCATCATTGTTTGGGCACTCTGGTGGCATCATTTTTTGGGGGCACTTCGCGTCCTTCCTACTCGTTTGTTGAATGCGGCACTTACAGGGCGTGGTCTTATAGAGAGCTTTCTTGCAATTTAGTTTGATTGTTTAGATAAAAGATTGTTGCATCGTGCAATGGTTCAGGTTGTGTTGTTGTTGCAAGGTTTAGAAAGAAGACCATAAATAGTGCCCCTTTTGTTTTTTATCTTAATTTTATGTAACTGAGGCCTAAGGTAGGCCCACATCGAGTCAGCAACCCTGAGGTAGGACCTAATAGGACCTCCAAGTCCGTCAGTTTTTAGTCTAGCTTAACTTGGGCTGTAGGTTGAACTGGCCCTTCAGAGCTTGGCCGTTCACGGCTCAGCTGGGATTCTGAACCCAATAAAATAAAAAATAACATGGTCCTTCGAAACCGGATTCTAGCCCAAGACTAAGCCAGTGACTATTTTCCGGCAAAGTTCTGATTGTGCAAATTGTAGCCCAAGTTAGGCCTGGACGGGTTGAGCATAATTGGGCGACCAAACTTTCTACCCTGGGAAAGTTTAGTCGCCCAATTGCGAAACTTGGCCGCTTGTCTGTCGTTGTTTTGGGCCTACATTTTTACTGGTTTGGTTAATTTTGGTTTATTATTCGTAGGCGAAGGTTGCAGACTTCAGTGCGCCAGATACTTGGGTGGAAAATTTGGCACGCCATACTGGTGGTTGGTCAGTACCCCAAACCAAGCAATTCAGTTTATTTGAAAAAAGCAACATTTGAGTTTGATCAGTCAGTTTCGTTAAGTATTTTTGCCAGTTCAGCTTATTTGGCATTGAGCCCAATTGTTGTTTGCATTGAAGATGAGTGCAGCTGAATTGAACAAGTTTAAAAAAAGGAGAAGCGCCTACAAAGGTCTAATTACAAAGGTCATTGGCACTATAGATTCTGCCATAGAGCAAGAAGATTTAAACTTAGTGACTGCGCAGCTTTCCATATTAGAAACTAAAAACGTTGCTCTAAGCGAAGTAAATGTTAAAATTGAGGCTCTTATAGAAGGGGATGAAATAGAAAATAACATAATTTACTTTGAAGAGATTATTGATGACATAATTAACGTATGCCACAGAGCAAAAGAGTTTAGCAGCTCAGTACAGTTAGAGACCAGGTCTAATAATGAAACACAGCCCTCAACAAATGGTGTTTGTGAAGTTAAGGTTAACAGATCTGCAGTTCAATTACCGAGGTTTGTACTCAAAACATTTTCTGGGAGTATTCAGGAATGGCAAGGATGGGCAGACAGTTTTTAATCAGCAGTTCATTCTAGTCAAGTGTTAAATGCGGTGGAGAAGTTTAATTATTTGCAGTCCCTCTTGGAAGGGGAGGCAGCAAAGACAATAGCAGGATTAGCATTAACAGAGGCTAATTATAATGTGGCTTGGGATATGTTAAAGGAACGGTTTGGTAAGCCAGAGATCTTAATTAAAAGCCACCTCCGTGAACTTTTAGCTATATCTCCTGTTAATAATCCCAATAGTATCAAGGAGTTACGGCAGTTATATGATGAATTTGAAGTTAGAACTAGGTCCCTGGACAACTTGGGTGTAGGAATGGAAAGGTATGGTATAATGTTGGTTACTATACTGGAGTCTAAATTGCCTAGCTCAATTTTGCTTGAATTAAGTAGGGGACACTCTACAGAACATGTGTACATCACCCTTCAGCAGATGTTAAGTCTTTTAAGCACAGAATTAGCAAGACGAGAGGGAATTGAGTTTGCACAGTGGGATGTTAAACAAGGGGACAAAGGCAGGCACAGCACCAAAGTTTCTACAAAAAGGAATAGCCCAGGTACAGTGTCAGCTCTACAAGCATCCTCTGAGAATAAATTAAAGGGAATCAAGGAATGCATATTTTGCGAAGGCAACCACAAGTCATGTAAATGTGAGATGGCTGAGGCTTTACCTGTTGAGGAGAGAAAGGACAGGGTAACTAAGTCCACAGCATGTTTTAAATGTTTTTTGAAAGGTCACAGAGTGTCATGAATATTGCTTATGATCACTGTGTTTATATATATGTATATATTACTGTATCTAAATATGTTTTCTGTACTTTCAGATATGTGAATTACTGTTTAATAGAGCCTAGTAAATAAAATGTTTTTCATTTCAATCTATTAAACAGTTTCTAAGATCATTACTTTGCATTATCTCTTATCTGCCGTATCATGGATAGTAGGTTCTTCAAACCTGCTAAATTTGATGTGTCTCCCGATTCAAGTGGTGCTGACAGACAATGGGAACACTGGCTCATAACATTTGAGAATTTCATTGGTGTTATCTCTACTCCTTCGACTACAGTTGATGGGGGAGCAGACTCTCAAACTGTTAGTTCTCATCAGATGCTTACTCTCCTAATCAACTATATTAGTACACCTGTTTATACATTCATATCTGAATGTTCTACCTACGAAGACGCTATTACTCTACTGAAATCAATATTTCTTAAACCTAAGAATGAAATCTATGCACGCCACATCTTGTCTGCTAGACGTCAGGAACCACATGAATCCATCGATCAGTATGTTCAGGTACTGAAACAACTTGGTAAGGACTGTTCCTTCGCAGCCATGACAGCTGAACAGGCTCGAGACAGCTACATACGCGATGCATTCATCAACGGGCTTCAGTCCAGCTGTATACGCCAGCGCCTACTAGAAAACAAATCGCTTGATTTCAAAACTGCTTATCATCAGGCGCTCTCGTTGGAAGCAGCTCAAAAACAGTCTGAGAACTATAATCGTATTGTGACTACTGCAGCTGCTATGAGACACGAAACTGAGAAACCCAACTATGACCACGCCGGTCTGAATTTTGTACCTACTGCTGATGGTGTTGTGGCTGCTGCACCTACCTCCAAGTGCTACTTCTGTGGTTATAATAGACACCCTCGCAGTAAGTGTCCTGCAAAAGATGCTACTTGTAACAAGTGTTCAAAGAGTGGCCATTTTTCTCGTGTCTGCCGTTCATCTTCGAAATCATCTGTAACCTCTACTTCTCAGTCTTCTGCTTCATTTTTGTCTGCTATTATATCTGCTTCGCCTGGCTGTTTATCGAGGGCTGTCATGTGTGTGACCGTAAACGGGGTAAAGCTCAGAGCATTGGTTGACACTGGGAACTCTGAGAGCTTTATCAATCATCAACTGGTTGTAGATAATGAATGGGCCATGTCATTATCTACTGCTAAAGTCGCAATGGCCATAACCTCACTCAGCTCAAAGGTTTTGGGTATTTGCACCGTCGATCTCATTGTGGATAGTCATCGTTATTCTAAAGTAAAGATGTCTGTGTTGAGCGATCTGTGCAGCAACGTTATACTGGGTCATGATAGTCTTCAATCATTCTCCAGTGTGGAGATTCCATTTGGTGAAGACAAGCCACCTCTTTCGGTGTGTAGCCTGGCTGTCGCTACTGTCTCTCCGCCTTCTCTATTCTCAAATCTTACTGCTGATTGTCGTCCAACTGCTATAGAGCCGACGACATTCTTCTTCTGATGAAAAATTTATCAATGCTGAGATCGAGCGACTCCTCGCTGCAGAAGTAATAGAGCCCAGTAACTCTCCATGGCGTGCTCAACCACTTATTGTGTCCAACGAGAATTACAGGAAGCGTCTAGTTGTGGATTATTCTCAGACGATTAACCGTTTTACACAATTGGATGCTTATCCGCTACCTAGAATCGACACCATGGTGGAGCAAGTATCTAAATATTTGGTATTCAGCACTTTAGATCTCTCCAGCGGGTATCATCAGATTGAAATAATGGACAGCGATAAACCATATACTGCTTTCGAAGCCAATCAGCGTTTATATCAATTTCGAAGAATTCCATTTGGCGTCACTAATGGAGTTGCTGTTTTCTAGCGTATTATGGACGAGGTTATCTCTAATGAGAATCTCCGTGACACTTTTGTTTATCTCGACAATGTCACTGTCTGTGGAAAGAGTTAATCTCATCACGATTTCAATCTTAAGCTATTTATGGATGCGGTCAAGAAGTATAACTTGACCCTGAATGACAAAAAGTGCACGTTCTCGACATCCTCAATCAACCTCCTAGGATACCTTGTTTCACAAGGTACTATAAGACCGGATCCTGAGCGTATCGAGCCCTTAATGGACTTATCTGTACCTCGAGATACTGCCTCGTTGCGGAGGGCGATAGGTATGTTTTCTTACTATTCTAACTGGATATCCAACTTCTCGGCCAAAATTCGTCCTTTGGTTGCGATTTCTGCCTTTCCACTATCAAAGGCAGCTGTCAGTGTCTTCGAATCCCTGAAGAAGGATATCTCTGATGCCGTCCTAACAACTTTCGATCCTGATGTGCCTTTCGTTGTTGAGACTGACACTTCTGAATCTGCCATTGCGGCCACACTGTGTCAGTCAGGAAGGCCTGTTGTCTTCTTTTCTCGTACATTGTCCTCGTCGGAGCTTCGCCACTCATCTGTAGAGAAGGAGACCTATGCAATTGTTGAGGCGCTTTGGAAATGGCGACATTATCTTCTTGGTAGACATTTCCGATTGGTTACAGACCAGAGATCTGTTGCCTTCATGTTTGACAATCGACGAATCAGCAAAATTAAAAATGATAAAATTATGAGATGGCGCGTTGAGTTGTCCTGCCATAATTATGACATTGTATATAGCCCTGGATCTCAGAACATACCGGCTGATGCATTTTCTCGAATCTCCTGTTCAGTCAACACATCTCCTTACGCTTTACGAGAGCTGCATAACAATCTATGCCATCCAGGGGTAACAGGAATGTCCCATTTTGTCCATTCTCGTAATTTACCCTACTCTATTGATGAGATCAAAAGAACGATTTCTACATGTCAAGGATGTGCAGAGCTTAAGCCTGTATATATTAGAACTGACCCGTTTAAACTCATCAAGGCTACCCAGCCGTTCGAGCGCTTGAATGTAGATTTTAAGGGACCGATGCCTTCATCTTCCAGTAATCGCTACATTTTGACTGTTATTGACGAATATTCCCGCTTCCCTTTTGCCTTTCCCTGTCCTGATTTAACTAGTGAAACCATTATTCGTTGTCTTACTCAGTTATTCTCTGTTTTTGGCGTTTCGTCATACATTCATTCAGATCGAGGGTCTTCCTTTCTTTCGGAGGAGCTCAAGCGTTTTCTTACCGAAAGGAACATTGCGACGAGTAGAACGACTGCGTACAATCCGCAAGGGAACGGCCAGACGGAGAGATACAACGGCATAATATGGAAGACGATTCAGTTTGCTCTCCGGTCTCGAAATATGCCAGTATCTGAGTGGGAGGCTGTTCTGCCAGATGCTCTCCACTCTATTCGATCTCTGCTGTGTACGGCTACGAACTGCACTCCGCATGAACGTATGTTTGATTTCCAACGAAGATCGGCTACCGGACATTCTATACCGTCGTGGCTCACTACACCTGGACCGTGTCTGCTAAAGAAGCACGTTCGTAATAAATATGATCCACTTGTCGAAGAGGTCGAGCTGTTGGAGGCTAACCCTCAGTACCCGCACATTCGTCATGCTAGCGGCCGGGAATCGACCGTGTCTCTACGACATCTGGCTCCTACTGGAAATTCTGCGAAGGGAACAATGCACGCTCACGGACATAACACTGCCATGGATGTGCATGCGACGAATGATGAGCCTGACGTGGATGGTGCGCTGGAATCTGACGTTCGCGTCGAACCCGATAGTCAAGATACATCGAATGTTCGTAATCATGATGATCAACAGGGTGGTTCATCGGATCACTCATCTGCTTCCGCTCCACGTCGTAGTGGCCGTGATCGCAAGCCACCCACTCGATTTAACGATTATGTTGTTTAGAATTAAAAATGGGAAGAATGTCATGAATATTCCTTATGATCACTATGTTTATATATATGTATATATATTACTGTATCTAAATATGTTTTCTGTACTTTCAGATATGTGAATTACTGTTTAATAGAGCCGAGTAAATAAAAGGTTTTTCATTTCACAGAGCAAGGTTTGTAAGTTTAAAATTTTGTGCAAAAAATACTATGGAAAACTTATGAGTGGGTAGTTGGGAGGTAACGAAAATGGTTCACTGAGTAGGTAGGTAGTTAATCTAACAATTAATAAATTCCTTTTATGTCAATAACTGGGTGGATGAAACCAATTGGTTGCTCACCAGAGTTATTCTCCACACTAGTATTTATATACTGTGTGGGAGGAGCGTGCTCGGTAATGGAGATACATTACCGCTAAACCAACTGAGGAATAAACCAGGACAACGCTGGTACAAGAAGCCCCGCGAAGAGGAGGACGAAAAGGAAGAACGGGGCGAGAGGACGTACCAGCAAAGTACGCTCTCGACAATGAGAACCGGAGAAGGGAGAGACTCCAATAACTAAAAGTAAGTGACTAATTGAGTTTTTACACCAGACAGTTAATTACATTAAATTAAGCTGGGTCAGACAAGTTAGGCCTACATTGTGGCCTAAGACCCAGCATCAACTCATAGCTTAACAAAGGTGAAGGTAGATTGCCCTAACCTAATCTTGTGAGGAATCCTACTGTGGACCTCAATTTATCTGCCCGCTCTGGACCATTTCCGGAATCTCTAGGCTGACCCCTCTAGGCTAGACTTGATCTACTCTATAGTTAGACTGGAGAAATAAGGGGTGGGTTAATTGTGGACCAATTCAAACAGAGCATTTTTCGCATTGGTGGTCCGTGTGTGGGGAATTTACAAACCTTAACCTTACTTAACAAAAATTGAAGAATTAGGCTAAATGGTCTAGCCTAAGCCTAAGCCTAAGCTAATCAAGCCTAATTAGGTCTACAACCTAGGGCCTAACTAGGAAACATTTACATTTAAGGAGTCTCATTCTCTTATAAGCTTAGACCTGAGTGACATAAGTACTTGGGGGGGATTAAACCAAATTTAAACTTGACTGTTTTGTCTGTTCTCTCTCTTCTCTGGTAATTTCTTCTTGTCCTCTATTTCATTACGATCCCCAGTTAAACAATTTTGACTTAGACATGGACAGTGCAGAATTGAAAAAGTTAAAAAAGAAAAGGGGGGCAAAGTTGGGAGCTGTTACAAAGGCTGTGAACACTTTTAACAATATTACACAACCAGGTAAGAAAAATATAGAGTGTGTAATTATTAAATTAGAAATTAAAAAGAAGGAAATAATAGCCATTAATGAGAGTATTTCAGAGTTAGTTGAATCCGAAATGGCTGAAGAACAATTGATAGACCTTTACGCTGATGATGATGATCAGGTAAGCTCAATTGAACAGCAAATAAGGGGACTACGGTCTCGGTTGACTGACTTAACACCAAAAAAACCTAATTCTGATTTTAATCAAAGTAGGGCTAACCTTCAACAAAATTTAAGTGGCATGCAAAATCCTGAGTCACAAGAATTGAGGGCTCAGTTACCCATTTTGCTAGTACCAACATTTGAAGGGGACACGGTACAATTCCCATCTTTCATTGACAAATTTGAGAATTTAATAGGTAATAAACCTTATATTTCAACTGTTGAAAAGTTTAGTTACTTAACTAGTTCCCTTAAAGGCCCAGCCTATAACCTAATAGCCTATTTACCAGCCGTAGGGGATTCATATGAAGTAGCTATTGATCTTTTAAAACGTAATTACATTAATAAAGATTTGATTGTATATGAATTATCTCAACAAATTTTTGAATTTGCACCCATAAAAGATAACCATAGTGATATGGAAATTTTTTATACAAAATTAGAAGCTATTATAGGACAACTGGTTAGCAATGAGATAGATATTAAAACTTCATCTTGGCTTATACAAAGCATAGTACTTAGGTGCCTTCCTTCGAGGGTTAAAGATAATTTAATTCTAAAGACGGGAGAAAATTATCCTAATTTAGAACAAATAAGAAAACACTTCCCCAATATCCTAATTAATTACAACTTGAGAGATTTTCCAACACATAAGACCCAGACTATGGATAAACCAAAGACTGTTCCCAGAGACCAACTAGCTACAGCCAAACAGACAAAACTTGATACTGGAGAATCAAATGTGACCAACTATAATACACGAACACCTACATTACAGAACTTTAATGTAACTGCTGCCTCAACTTACACACCACATTGCAAATTTTGTGCAAGTAATGAACACAGTAGTACTGGGCGTGACAAATATTCAGATTTTAACCAAAGGGCTAAAAGATGTGAACAGTTGAACCTGTGTAAAAAGTGTACTGGCCAGGGACATTATAAGAAAGACTGTAAATCTAGGTTAAGATTCAAGTGTAAGTTTTGTAAAAGTTTACGACATGTCTCATCAATGTGTGATTCACCAAAGTGTCCAAACAATAGTACTCAAACTCAAAAGATACCTCCCCCAAACAAAGGTAATCAAGAAAATGCCACTTTCATGGGACATTCTGCTTGTTCAAACAATGTAACAAGAAACACTGAGATTCTTTTACCAACTATTACTTTGGACTTAGTGAATAGTGAGGGTAGTACCACTCCAGTGAGATGTCTTATAGACTGTTGTTCTCAACAAACATTTGTTTCAAAAAATGTAGTTAATAAATTGGGTTTGACACCAAACCCGAATGAAAAAACCTCAATATTGCGTCCTTTGTTAAGGATAACTCGGACAAAAATAGCTATAAGACAATTGACCTGGAACTACATTTAGAAAGTAAATTCAAGAAAATTGAAGCAGTTATTATTTCTAAAGTAGGACAAAACAAACTGGTTATACCCAAACTAGAACAAACCATAAATCATTTGGGAAAACACTACAAAATAGCTGATAGACATATCACTAACAACACAGTAGCTAACATTGATGCTAATTGGGGCAGATTATATTAATCTTATTCATAAGGGCATAGTAGAGATAGGTAATGGTATAGCTATTCAGACTCCATCAGGGATAGCCCCTTTGGGTGACCTATCAGAATACAACCTAGACCTAAACCAAAACAGTGCATGACCAACAAATACTATGTGCCTCAACTCAGTCCTACATAACACCTGTAAGAATAGCAACACTTTGAATAATATTATCTCAACTGAGAACATTAATTCATCATTATCAAATGAAACTTTGGATGAGGCAATTCAAACTTTATGGTTGCTAGAATCTGTGGGTATACATGACACAAATCAAACTTCAGAAGATCAGTTAATGGTAGAAAGATTTGAAGACACCATTCAGTGCAAAGACAATAGTTATTTTATTGAGTTACCTTGGAAAATAAATTGTCCAACTTTAAGAGACAATCTCAAAGTAGCTAAAGGACATTTATATAAAGTAATGAAAAACTCAAACAAGATAATAATATTAAAAAGTACAGTGATGTCTTCAAAGAACAGCTACAGAAAGGCTTCATTGAAGAAGTAACAAATAACCCTTTTAAAAAAGATGGTTGTCATTATTTAACCCACAGGGGGGTTTATCGACAAGATGCCCCAACAACAAAACTCAGAGTAGTATATAACTGTAGCCTCAAAGACAGTGATAAACACAGTTTGAATGATTGCTTGATTGAGGGTCCTAATCTCATTTCTGACCTTGTGAAGATCTTACTGAGGTTCAGGTTAGATGAATATGCCGTACAAAGTGACATTTCAAAGGCATTTTTGAGAATAAATCTTAAAAATGAATATGATAAGAACCAACTTAGGTTCTTATGGTTCAAGGATCCATTTGATTTGAATAAAGGGTTCATAACCTATAGATTTAATGTTGTGTTGTTTGGAGCCAATTGCTCACCTAGCCTATTAGCATTGACAATTAGACATCATTTAAACCAGTTTAATAACTCTCTAACATTGAATTTCCTTAAGGAACATTTTTACGTAGACTATCTAATAGGCTCAACGACAACAAAATCTGAATTATCTGAAGTCTATGAACACTCTCAAAACATTATGCAACAAGGTAACTTTGAACTTAGAGAGTGGATTTCAAATAATGAGGATTTAAACAAAAAGATTTTAAAGGATAATAATGGTCTTACTGAGCCATCAGAAGAGTTAAAACTTTAGGTATGAACTGGTATTTGGATGCAACTTCTAACAGTCATGATTCAATCTGTACTAAAGGTTTTAAACTTGATGAGGAAGCAAATACTAAAAGACAAATATTATCAGAGGCTTCCAAAATTTTTGATCCTATGGGTCTATTCCTGCCTTCAACAATAAAATCAAAGATAATCCTCCAAGAAATTTGGAGGACAAATGTTGGGTGGGATGATCCAATAACAAATGAAAATCAAAAATCTTGGAAGAAGTTAGCTACTGATTTAACAAAAGTGCAGAACATTAAAATTCAAAGGTGCTGTGGGTTTAGGGATAAGCCCCAGAGGCTTCATGTGTTTGCTGATGCAAGCACACAAGCTTATGGGTGCTGTGCGTATCTTGTAAGCCCTACAGAAAGTCATCTAATTTATGCAAAAGGGAAAGTTGCACCTCTCAAACCTACCCGAACCATACCTCAATTGGAACTATTGGCTGCTACATTAGCCATTAAAACCATTTCATTGCTTAAGGATGCTTACTATGATGTGTTCATAACTAATATCCACGTCTGGCTTGACAGTCAGATTTGTCTTGCCTGGATACGGAATGATAGCATTAATAGTAAGAATATCTTTGTAAGAAATAGGCTAAAAGAAATAGCTGACGCTAATGAAAGCCTACAAGTAAACTTTCACTATGTTCCAACTAAACAGAATCCAGCAGACTTTCTGACCAGAGGTTTATCCTACAAGTTGTTGAAGTCAAACAAAACTTGGTTTATGGGACCTAAGTGGCTCTGTAATACAGACCAATGGCCTGTGGAACAAGTTAACTTGACATTAAATTTAATCTTTTCAAATGAAAAGGTTGAACCAATCACTAATTATGAAAAGTATTCTGATTTCAACAAACTTGTCAGGGTGACAGCCTACTGTTTGAGGTTTGCTCACAACTGTTTAGCTACAATTAACAAACAGCTAAATAAAACAATCATAATTATACAGAAGTTGCAACCCAATACTGGATAGGCCAAGCCCAACAAAAAGAGTACAATAAAGAGTTAGAATTCTTAACTAATGGGAAACAAACAAAAGAATCTGTACCATCAGTAGTTGTGGATCTAAACTTGTTCAGAGATGAGGAAGGCCTTCTAAGGTGTAAAGGGAGATTAGACAAATCAAAACTGTCATACAAAAGCAAAAATCCAATCCTTTTACCTAGATTTAGCTATTTGACAACATTAATAATCAGAAAAACACACAATGATGTATATCATATGGGGGTACCACAGACACTAACTACATTAAGAAAAACTTATTGGATACCCAAGGGAAGGATCACTGTTAAAACAGTCCTGAGTGAGTGTGTCACATGTAGGCGTATTCATGCTAGGCCCTATAGGAAACCAAATCCTCCTGCTTTGCCAGAGGAGAGAGTTACTCTCAACAGACCCTTTGAGACTGTAGGCATTGACTATACAGGAGCATTGACTGTAGGGGTGGGTGACACTGAACAAAAAATGTACATTGTACTGTTTACATGTGCTGCCTCACGAGCTGTTTATTTGGATGTTGTGGAGGACCTTACAGCAGAATCTTTTGTTGCTGTCTTTAAGAGATTCTGTGCACGACATTCAGTACCAAAGACAGTTTGGACTGACAATGCTACATATTTCAAAGCTGGTGAACAAGTCATCCACGACTTGTTAAGCAATGAAATCACACAATTATATATAAAAAATTCAAACATAAAGTGGAAGTATATTCCGGTTGCCTCTCCTTGGTATGGTTCTATCTGGGAGAGGAATATACAAACAGTAAAGAATTGCTTGAAGAAAGCAATTGGCAAAAAACAGATACACTTATTTGGGTTACTCACTCTCCTGGCTGAGATTGAGAACATCATTAACAATAGACCACTCACTTATGTGAGTGACAACATTAATGACCCAGAACCATTAACTCCAAATCATTTGATTCGGGGAGAACAAGTTAGTCTCCTGCCGGACTACAATATAGACTCTTCAGAAGACCCAAACTGGACTCAACGACATGATGAGCTCCAGACTAAGTTACAACATTTAACTAGAGTTAAAGCTCATTTCATTAAACAGTGGAAAACTGAGTACTTGATGGGTCTAAGGGAGAGACATAAACAAATGACTAAGAAGGATTGGTCTGACACAATTAAGGTAGGGGACCTTGTTCTCATACATGACAGTACTCCAAGACAATACTGGCCTCTGGCTAGAGTTTCAGAACTCAGACCAGGGGCAGACGGGGTAACAAGAGTGGTCAAATTAAGGACTTCAACGGGTGACACAACAAGAGACATTTCTCTTTTGTACCCTTTAGAGTCTGGACCCAAAACAATGGACTTTGGAGAACCTTCTCCACTGACAGTAACAACTGGAGACACTGAACTTCCAGTAACTATTCCTTTGACAGTAGGAGTGGTAACGCATCCTACTACAACATTGACAGAAACAAGACCTCAGCGACAAACAGCATTAAAGGCGCGACTATTTTTACAACAAAAAATAGATGCTGGGGAATTGTAATTTTATCTTCTAACTTTCATTTTTTCTTTTCTTATGGTAAAGACCATAGACAGTTTCATCCTATGGATGTATATTTTCTCTTCTAATTAAATGCTACACCTTCTCCATGAGAAGGTGAGGATAGGCACTGTTAATCAGATTAACAGGCATTTACAGTTAAATAGTTAGCTAGTCTACACTCAGACAAAAATTGGTGACAATGACACCAAAATTTTTATCTCCCGGGCCCCCAGTATATGGAAAACTTATGAGTGGGTAGTTGGGAGGTAACGAAAATGGTTCACTGAGTAGGTAGGTAGTTAATCTAACAATTAATAAATTCCTTTTATGTCAATAACTGGGTGGATGAAACCAATTGGTTGCTCACCAGAGTTATTCTCCACACTAGTATTTATATACTGTGTGGGAGGAGCGTGCTCGGTAATGGAGATACATTACCGCTAAACCAACTGAGGAATAAACCAGGACAACGCTGGTACAAGAAGCCCCGCGAAGAGGAGGACGAAAAGGAAGAACGGGGCGAGAGGACGTACCAGCAAAGTACGCTCTCGACAATGAGAACCGGAGAAGGGAGAGACTCCAATAACTAAAAGTAAGTGACTAATTGAGTTTTTACACCAGACAGTTAATTACATTAAATTAAGCTGGGTCAGACAAGTTAGGCCTACATTGTGGCCTAAGACCCAGCATCAACTCATAGCTTAACAAAGGTGAAGGTAGATTGCCCTAACCTAATCTTGTGAGGAATCCTACTGTGGACCTCAATTTATCTGCCCGCTCTGGACCATTTCCGGAATCTCTAGGCTGACCCCTCTAGGCTAGACTTGATCTACTCTATAGTTAGACTGGAGAAATAAGGGGTGGGTTAATTGTGGACCAATTCAAACAGAGCATTTTTCGCAATACCATGGCCGGCATCAGCCATTATTGTGTGAAAACACTCCTAGTAGGCTTACCCCAGAAGTAGAGACATCAGTGGTACATGCCACTGCTATGAAAGGGAGTAAAAGTAAAGGAGGATTATTGCAAACAGCTGCAGCATTATTAATTGGGAATGATGGAGAAGCTACTGTAAGAGTGTTGTTTGATAGTGGTAGCCAGTGTAGCTTTATTAAGACCAGAATTTCCAGAAAATTGAAGTTTAAAGAACTTAAGAGGGAAAATTTAAGAATTTCTGGGTTTGGGGGTTCCATTCAAAACCGAACTAAAGTTAAGAAGGTAGAAGTTCTGGTTAAGGGGTTGTTACCACAAGGTCCCACTATCAAGGTCCAAGCTGTAGAGATTGAGGAACTTTGTGCTCCAGTCACTACTTGTTTAGATATGGCATGTGTCCAAGAATTGCAAGTTAAAGGAATTAATTTGGGCAATAATAAGTTTGAAGGAACAGAAGATATTAGTCTTTTGATTGGAGCTGACTGTTATTGGGATTTCATCACTGGTAATATTGTCCGCACATCTCGAGGTCCGGTAGCTGTGGTGATTTCGGTATAGAGTATCTGATGTTATCTGTTTAAGGGTGTATTATTATTTTTATTCCCTACTGTATCTAATGTTATATTTTTCTGTTTCAGAATTATGTTGTTGAAGTTTTTTGTGTAATAAAGGCTGAATTACTGTAATCTGTCAATCGAGCCTTATGACAATTTATTACACAAAAATTATCTGAAGCATGGATCGGATTTTGCGCCCTGAACGTTTTGATGCCAGTCCAAACGCACCGGATGGAGCCCAACTGTGGAAACACTGGTTCCGAACCTTCACAAACTTCATCGGGACCATCACCACTACTACTACTGCAGTAACTGGCACTGGCTCTGCTGACGCTGCATCTGCTACTGGCACTACTCCTAGCAAGTTAGACATACACATCAATTATATTTCACATAATGTATTTGAGTACATTTCTCAGTGTCAGACCCAGGGGTGCAGTGCTGCCGGAGCGTGCCGGAGCGCCGCTCCGGCACCTCTGCAAGAGGAAGTTTGGAGGAATTACCATAACAAGCAACAAAAAAATTGTCTCCATTAATTATCAACAGTTTCTTACTAGTCTTGTGAACAATTTGCAGCACCGTATGTTCACGACAACATCCATGAAAGGTTCTCAAACTTCTGAACCTCAAAGTATGTATAAATCACTGCTAAATGAAATGTATGTCCTTGAAAAAGACTACTGGCCTGATGAAATACCACCTAATTACGGAGAAGCTGAAATCTCATCTCTCTGTAAGAGGTTTAAGCTTTCTTCTTACTCTGTACTAAATGCCTTTAGAGACTATGTGGAAGATCATGGGCGCCGCATCCCCCAAGATTTACACCCATTACTGAGCTGTTCACAAGTTATTCCTATTAGTACTGCTGAGTGTGAGAGGGGATTCAGTCACATGAACTTGATAATAACAACAACACGCTCAAGAATTCTCATAAATCATGTATCAGCGCTTATGTTTGTTAAACTACATGGACCTCCTCTAGTTCAGTGGAATCCTGAGCCATATGCCATATCATGGCTGCGGTACCACAGATCGGCAGATGACACCAGGACAAGAGTTGCTTCAGACCCCCGAAAACATATCACGCCTGACCCTTTGTGGAAATTATTGTGAAACTTCCCACTGGTGGTATTTGGTAAGCACTAAGTAGTTTTAACTTCTTAAATTGATAAAATACATGATTGCTCTTTTTTCTTTATTTGCTTGATAATTATATTTATTTTATGATAATTAGTGAGTGCAAACACGAAATACTTAGTCATCGTGTGGCATATATAGAAACAGGATAGGAAATGGCAGGCTTTTGTCAGGCCCACCAGAGCTCCGGCACCTATAAAATTGGCACTGCACCCCTGGACTCAGACCTATGATGAAGCCATTGAACTTCTACACGCTACGTATATTAAGCCAAAGAATGAGGTTTTTGCTCGGCACCTCCTTGCCAGCAGGCGCCAGCTACCCGACGAATCTATCGGCGACTATGTTCGAACTCTGAACAAACTGACTGTTGATTGTAACTTTACAGCTGTAACTGCCAAGCAACATCAAGAAGAGTATACTCGTGACGCTTTCATTAACGGTCTCTTGTCAACTTCAATCAGACAACGACTTCTAGAAAACAAGAAGCTGGACTTCTCATCTGCTATCGACCAAGCGCGAGCATTAGAATTAGCCCAGCGAAATGCTGATTGTTATTCTGAACTGCCTTCTCAACTTGCAGCCTCGACCTCTATTCAATTAAAGGGTAACCCTGATATGCAGGACCATGACTCATCAGTTAGTACTAGTGATACTTCAGTTATAGCCACAACCGTTAAAGCTGATCAGAAGTGCTACTTTTGCGGGAACCGTCGCCATCCACGCAGTAGGTGTCCTGCCCGTGATGCAGTATGTAATAGATGCCAGAAGAAGGGTCATTTCATGAAGGTGTGCCGTTCTGCGGCTGTCAGTGCTTCGGCTACAATGGATAGTCCAGTTCTGGCGTCTATATCAGCGGCTACTCCATCGTGTTTATCTAAATCGAGTGTGTGTATATATATATATATATATATATATATATATATATATATATATATATATATATCGGTCGATGGACATTTGTTAAATGCTTTAGTCGATACAGGTAGTTCACAGAGTTTTATATCTCAAGAAACGGCGCATAAATTGAACTTAAAACAGTATCCGTGTTCCAGCAGTGTACATATGGCGTCAACCTCATTCAGTTCTGCAATTAAGGAATTCTGTAAGGCAACCCTAATAGTGAGGGGATTGGAGTATCCTGAATCGAACCTCCTTCTAATGGAGAATCTGTGTGCTGACGTTGTCCTTGGTCATGACTTCCTGTCCTTACATGAAGACGTCAACGTTAAATTTGGAGGAAGTAAACCATCCCTCAACATCTGTGGGCTGGCTTCTGTAAAAACAAGCTCTCCCTCGCTATTCAGCAATCTATCTGAAGATTACACTCCTACTGCAACGAAATCTAGATGTTCCCCCGACGATGAGAAGTTCACTGCGGCCGAGACCGACCGCCTACTGAGAGAAGGCATTATTCAACCTAGCACTTCTCCATGGCGATCACAAGCGTTTGTTGTGAGTGGAGAAACTCGTAAGAAGAGAATGGTAATAGACTATTCCCAGACAATTAACAAATACACATACTTTGACGCTTACCCTCTACCTCGAGTGGACAACCTCGTTGGTAAAATTTCTCAGTATCGCTATTACAGTACTATTGACCTAACTAGCGCGTATCATCAAATTCCTATAAATGATAATTACAAACCTATGACAGCCTTTCAATCAGGTTCAAAACTGTATGAATTCTGTCGTATTCCATTCGGTGTTAAGAATGGTGTAGCATGTTTTGATGACATCACTATATGTGGCATGACGAAGGACGAGCACGATCGGAATCTGAAACGATTTATGAATGCTGCCGATGAGTTTGGCTACACTCTCAACATGACGAAAAGTGTCTTCTCAGTTACATCTATTAAATTACTTGGTTACCTTATATCTGATGGTAGTATCAGGCCCGATCCTGACCGTCTACAGCCCCTAATGGACCTTCCCGTTCCTCATGATGCTAAAGCTCTGAAGCGTGTTATGGGGCTACTGTCTTATTACTCTCAGTGGATCCGAAACTACTCGAGTAAAATTAGATCATTGGCTGAGGCCAAATCTTTTCCATTGTGTGAGGATGCTAAACTAGCTTTTTCTAACTATCAGAGATGACATACCTCTTGTTATAGAAACCGATGCATCTGATTCTGGTCTGGCAGCTACCTTGAGCCAAGAAGGAAAACCGGTTGCCTTTTTCTCGAAATCATTGAATAACAGTGAGCGAAACTATCCGGCTGCTGAAAAAGAGGCTTTGGCTATAATAGAGGCACTCCGTAAATAGAAACATTATTTAACTGGCAGACACTTTACTCTAATCATTGACCAAAAATCTGTTTCGTTCATGCTGGATCAAAAACACAACAGTAAGATAAAAAATGATAAAATTCTACGTTGGAGATTGGAATTGGCATGCTTTGATTTTGACATTCAGTATCGTCCTGGACGTGATAATGTAGCGGCTGATGCGCTCTCACGCGTGTTTTGCTCTGCTGTGGACTCTAATGTACTAACTAAACTTCATAACGACCTGTGTCATCCCGGTGTCACTAGGATGTATCATTTTGTCCGATCGCGTAACCTTCCATTTTCTGTTGAAGAAGTGCGGCGTACCACTGCAGCCTGCCCGGTCTGTTCCGAGTGCAAACCGAGATTTCACAAGCCTAACTTAACGCCTATAATAAAGGCTACTCAACCGTTCGAGCGGCTTTCAATGGATTTTAAGGGTCCTGTACCGTCAGTTTCTCCTAACAAGTATTTACTGTTATTGATGAATATTCCCGTTACCCGTTCGCTTTTGCTTGCAAGGATGTCTCCTCTCAAACTGTAATTCGTTGTCTCTATCAAATATTTGCATTGTTCGGTATGCCTGCTTACGTACATTCGGACAAGGGTACTGCATTTATGTCTCAAGGGCTAAAGAACTTTCTACACTCTCGTGGCATTGCCACTGCAGAACAACTCCCTACAACCCACAGGGTAACGAACAATGTGAGATATATAATGGCATAATATGGAAGACGATAATATTAGCCCTAAAATCTCGCAATTTGCCTGTTAACAGCTGGGAACTCGTTCTTACTGATGCTCTCCACTCGGTGCGATCATTGTTGTGTACGTCTACTAATTGTACACCTCATGAGCATCTGTTTACCTATGCTAGGCGTTCTTCTACAGGTTGTACTGTACCTTCCTGGCAGCAAGGTTTTCCTTAAGCAACATGTGCGTAGTTCTAAATACGATCCTCTGGTCGTGGAAGCGGAAGTTCTTGAAGCAAATCCTCACTATGCCCATATACGCCTGGCTAACGGTAAAGAGAGTACTGTGTCAGTGAGAGACCTAGCACCACGCGGCATTTCATCATCTGAATCTACACGCTCTGAACACTCTGTCACGCCTCATCCAGACTCTCACGACCAACCGCAGCCACAGAGTAGTAACGAGCCTACGGACTGTCCTAAGGAACCTATCGTTATTGAAGACGCCGTCCAAGACTGCTTGCGCGCCGGTGAACAGACCGATCACGTTCCCGTACCAGAACCGATTGCACTGCACAGGTCTCAACGTGTGAGGCGCCAACCGAATCGCTTGGATTTATAATTACATTTAGCATTTACTATTATTCTATAAAGTTACTTTTCCATGTGTGGGGGAATGTGGTGATTTCGGTATAGAGTATCTGATGTTATCTGTTTAAGGGTGTATTATTATTTTTATCCGCTACTGTATCTAATGTTTAATTTTTCTGTTTCAGAATTATGTTGTTGAAGTTTTTTGAGTAATAAAGGCTGAATTACTGTAATCTCTCAATCGAGCCTTATGACAATTCGAGCCTTATGACAGTAGCTATTGAAAGTAAGCTAGGCTGGATGCTACATGGTAGCTATTGCAATGAAATGGAGGTTAAAGCTCTTTTTGTTAAGATTGAGGAGAACAACCATGGTTTGGAAAGGTATTTGAACTTGAATCCATTGGCATAAAGGACAAACAGGAGAAGCAGGCAAGTACAGTGAAGAGTGATGTTTTAGAGCAATTTGAAAAAGGGATTGGGTTTAGAGATGGTTGCTATGAAGTTGGCCTCCCTTGGAAGGAGTCTTGCAAACCCAGTTCAAACCTTCAGCTAGCTAATAGGAGGTTGGAGAATTCAGTGTACAGGCTAAGAAAAAATGAGGAGTTGTTAATTGAATACAATGAGGCCATCCTAAGCTATGTAAGGGAGGGCTATGCTGAAAGGGTGCAAGGTGAGCTGGTGAGCCAGGAGGCACATTATCTGCCACATCATGCAGTCGTACGGCGAGACAAAACTACCACCAAACTGAGGGTAGTTTTTGATGGCTTAGCCAAGGACAAAGGTGGTGTGTCCTTAAATGACTGTTTGGATGCTGGGCCAAATTTAAATGCAGATTTATTTCCCGTGTTACTGAGATTCAGGTTTGGTAGAGTAGCATTGATTGCATATGTGAAGCAAGCCTTTTTGCAGATAGAGTTAAAACCAGAGGACAGAGATGCAGTAAGGTATCTGTGGGTGGATACGAAAGACTCGTTGGAAAATGAACCAAAGGTTCAAGCATATAGAATGAAGTAGGTGTTGTTTGGCCTCAGCTCTAGTCCATTTCTGTTGGCAGCTACTATGCAGTACCATTTTAAGAAATATTCTGAAGTCTATCCTAACACTATTGAACACAGAAGGAAAAACTTTTATGTTGATGATTTGCTGTGTTCCGTGGATAATACAGAAATGGCTAAACATATATTCATGGAGGCTAGAGCTATAATGAGGGAGGCTGGCATAGAGCTTAGAAAATGTCAGACCAATCATTCTCAGCTACAACAGTTTATGAGTCAGTCCTGTGTAGTACCTGATGCAGCAGAAAGTATTGAGGATTCTGGTATTAAGAGTTGTGGGCAATAGACACAAAGGTGCTCGGCATTGTTTGGCAGCAAGGAGAGGATTTGTTTACCCTTAAATGGGAAATCTTTAGTAGAGCTGGTTGAGAATGAGACAAGGTGGACAAAACGTACAGCTCTTAGTTTGGCTTCAAAGGTCTTGGATCCTCTTGGATTCCTGGCTCCATTTGTGATAAAGTAAAAAATTTGGTTTCAGAGCCTCTGGGAAATTGGACTTCGTTGGGACCAAGAGTTACCTGATCATATGGTGGTAAGGTAGAAATATTGGTTCAAAGAATTGGCACATCTTGGAGACATTGAAATCCCAAGATGGTACTTTGGAGAGTTGAACAATAGTCCAGACAATTTGGAGCTGCACATCTTTTGTGATGTAAGTGAGGAAGCCTATGCAACTTGTATTTATATAAGAGGCACATTCAAAGAGGAAGTAAGTTGCAGGTTGTTGCTGCAAAGAGCAGAGTAGCACCTTTGAAAAGGCTTTCTATTCCAAGGTTGGAATTAATGGGTGCAGTTATTGCTAGTCGGGTTGCAGTTACAGTGCAAAAGTCTTTGGCTCTTTATGAAATTCCAAGCTATTATTGGACATACTCCACCATAGTTTGGCACTGGTTAAGAAGCCAGGCAAGGAAATGGAAACCATTTGTTGCCAATAGGGTGGAGGAAATTCAAGCACACACAGATCCAAAGCAATGGAAGCATTGTCCAGGCACCAAAAACCCAGCTGATTTACAACACGAGGAGTTTCAGTGAAAGATCTTGGACAGTCAAGTTTGTGGTGGAATGGGCCAGATTGGCTAAAACTTGAAAGTGAAAACTGGCCGTCTAATCAGCCTACTGTAGGAGAATGCCAGGCTGAAGAAGAATGGGTGAGTGAGATGAGAAAATGCACTGTCAACAGTTGTCAAGTTATGTAGCAGGACCCCATATTGAGGCTTGAGGACATTAGCAGTCTGAAAAGGTTGTTGAGAATGACATCATGGGTATATAGATTTACAAACAACATTAAGGGAAAAACAAGAAGGGAAGGAATTCTGAACAGTAAGGAGATTCAGCAAGCCAGGCAATACTGGGTAGTATATGTGCAGAAGGAAAAATTTGGTGAAGTGAGGGAATTGCTCACCAGCAGTCCATTACAGGTTCTGCCAACACATTCTGCTCTCAAGGGTTTGGATGTGTTTGGATCAGGACTTATTGAGAGTGGGAGGTAAATTACAGTTTTCTGGGCTTCCAGAGGAGAAAAGACATTCAATTTTGTTACCTTCTGGAGGGCACTTTGTGGAACTTTCGATCCTGGATACGCATCATAACAATTACTTCTCTCCCTGGGCGGAGCCCCGGACCCCACTGGGGGGGCTCACAGCGCTCCCCCCGACCCCCTAGCTGTATTGCCTCGCTACGCTCGGCAGCACTACTTTGTATTTTGCCCCCCCCTTTCGGAAATCCTGGATACGCGCCTGGACTA
Source organism: Bathynomus jamesi (assembly GCA_023014485.1). Taxonomy (NCBI): domain Eukaryota; kingdom Metazoa; phylum Arthropoda; class Malacostraca; order Isopoda; family Cirolanidae; genus Bathynomus; species Bathynomus jamesi. Next base: position 816,152 of record JAJOZX010001401.1, on the reverse strand, counting down.
GTAGATACAGCGCTGCATACACGCGAGAAGGCATCAGCTGTTACATTTTCTTTGCCTGGCCGATAAACAATATCATAGCTGAAGCACGATAACTCCATTCGCCAACGGGTGATCTTCTCGTTTTTTTATTTTGCTTGACGTTTTTGGACTGAACATAAATGAGACTGATCTGTCTCCACTTTCGTGTCGCCTCTACAATGGCATAAGCTTCCTTCTCACCCGAAGAGTGCTTTTGTTCGGATGCTGTGAGCGTTCTAGAGAAGAACGCTACAAGACGCCCAGACTGGCTCAATGACGCTGCTATTGCATGCTCGGAAGCGTCAGTTTCAACAACAAATGGTATTTTAGGGTCAATAGCTGTTATTGCTGAAATAGCTATATCATGCTTCAAGTCCTCAAAAACTTTTGCTTCTAAATGTGATAGAGGGAAGTTTTTAGCCTGTGATAGGGGGTGGATTTTCTCTGAGAATCCAATGATCCATTGCGAGTAGTGCGCAAACATCTCGATCGCACGCCGAAGTTAGTGCAAGTCATGTGGTATTGGTACTTGGTAGTTCTAGGAGTGGCTTCAATCGTTCCGGATCAGGCTTGATAGTACCGCTACCGATCATATAACCGAGGAGATTAATGGATTTTAAAGAGTAGCTGCATTTGTCATGATTCAGCGTAAGATTGTACTTATTCACTGCATCCATGAATCTCTTGAGATTGGCATCGTGTTCTGTTTGGTTGCGCCCACACACGATCACATTATGAACGTAGGCAAAGGTTCCATCCAGTTTCTCTTGGACCAAAATGTTATTGATTATACGCTGGAAACTGGCAACGCCATTAGTTACGCCAAATGGTATTCTACAGAAATGGTACAGACGGCTACTGGCCTCAAAAGCTGTATAAGGTCTTTCTTCAGGTTTGATGGCTACCTGATGATATGCGCTGCGTAAATCTAGTGTGCTAAACACACGATATTTAGCTATTTCACTTACCATATCATCGATTCGGGGTAGTGGGTACGCGTCCAACAACAGTGTAAAACGATTTATAGTTTGAGAGTAGTCGATTACCAACCTCTTCTTGTGGTTGTCGGATGCTACTACCAGTGCTTGGGCACGCCACGGAGATTGTGTGGGCTCAATGATGCCATCTTTCAGCATTCGGGAGACTTCGGTATCAATAAACTTCTTGTCAGTTCGAGAATAGCGTCTTGATTTCACAGCCACTGGTTTACAATCTGATGTTAGGTTGGCGAACAATGATGGGTATGGCACGTTAATCACTGCGAGCCCGCATACTGTTAGGGCAGGTTTTGTACCTCCGAATGGAATTTCAACTGAAGAGTACTGTTGCAGGAAGTTGTGACCAAGAATGATGTCGCTGCAGAGATCTGACATCACAGATATTCTAACGCCGCTGTATTGGGTGTTTTTAAGCTGCAAATTAGTAACACAGCAACCAAGAATACTCGATGTCAGGGCACTATTTGCCAGAGAGACCTCTCTTTTGCAGAGGAGTAAGGTCCACCCATGAACATTCACCATGCGGGCATTGACAAAACACTCAGAGCTGCCAGTGTCAATTAATATGCTAACTGGCACGCCATTGAGTTTACCCTACATGACTGCCCTCGAAAGATAGCCAGGTGAAGCAGCAGTCACTGTTGCTAGTGTTGAGTATAGTTCGGTAGTTGCAGCTGAGGTGAACTTAGGAGATTTACATACTTTGGCGTAATGGCCTTTCTTCTTGCAGTTATTACACTGAACCTCTTTAGCAGGGCATTTGGATCGTGGGTGCCTATTGAGGCCACGAAAGTAACATTTCATGCTGGCAGCTGCTGCCGTAACCGTCTGGACACGCTCATCTATAGGCATAGTTGTTGGCATATCCTGGGGCAAATCTTGGTCCGACTGATGACGTGATGTCACTGCTGCATTAATCGTATGAGGCTGCATATACGAGATAGAGTGTTTCTGAGCCATTTCCAAGGCGTGAGCCTGGTTATAAGCAGTCTCAAGATCAAGTATTTTGTTTTCGAGTAATCTTTGTCGTATTTGATGAGATTGGAGACCATTAATGAAAGGATCACGTATATAATCATTGCGTGCTTCTTCACCAGACACAGCCCTGAAATTACAGTCTTTGCTTAGTACCTTAAGTGCTTGCAGATACTGGTCCAGAGTTTCAGTATTTTCTTGCCGACGAGTCGCCAAAACATGTCTGGTAAATATTTCATTTTTAGGTTTTATAAAGAGAGCCTTTAGTATTTCAACAGCAACGTTATATGTATCACAATCTGCAATGAATTCATAAAAATTTGGTGCTATGTAGTTTATGAAAAGATTCAGTTTGTCCAGACCAGTCGGCTGAGCAGTTGAGCCAGTTTGTTGAGTAGTCAAGTTATTTTGTTGAGCGCTGAGGATGTCAACAAAGTTTGCGAATGTTCGATACCAGTGACCCCACTACTTCGCTGCTGTTGCAGAGTTCGGATCCACATCAAAACGTTCTGGCCTCATGAATCTCTCCATCATTTAAGTTAAGTTTAATTTAAGTTGAATAAATTGTTATGAAAACTAGAGAGAGCACATAGAGGCTTTATTGAACTTAATAATCAAACATATCATAAAACAGATAATCTGAAACAGAAGAAAACACATATAAGAATACAATAATAATAGCATATTATAGTGACAAGAAACAGCAAGAATAACATGTCACTCATGGAGAAGGCTTGGCTAAATTTGCAGAAGGTAATGACAACAATGCCTCTTCGGTGGGGAGTGTTAGAAAATCTAGAAGAGGAAGAGCCAGTGTTGTCTCAAGGCGATATGATGACTAAGCTGAGTGATGCAGCATTGCTTGTATATATTAAGTTAAAGTGTATATATATCCATCTCATAATTGTAAGGTTAGTGAAAAATTCACTTAATTTAGAGCTAGCATTTTTGGGCTCTTGTGGCATCATTGTTTGGGCACTCTTGTGGCATCAATTTTTTGGGACGTTGCGCGTCCTTCCTACTCGTTTGTTGAATGCAGCACTTACAGGGCGTGGTCTTATAGAGAGCTCTCTTGCAATTTAGTTTGATTGTTTAGATAAAAGATTGTTGCATCGTGCAATGGTGCAGGTTGTGTTGTTATTGCAAGGTTTAGAAAGAAGACCATAAATAGTGCCCCTTTTGTTTTTATCTTAATTTTATGCAACTGAGGCCTAAGGTAGGCCCACATCGAGTCAGCAACCCTGAGGTAGGACCTAATAGGACCTCCAAGTCCGTCAGTTTTTAGTCTAGCTTAACTTGGGCTGTAGGTTAAACTGGCCCTTCAGAGCTTGGCCGTTCACGGCCCAGCTGGGATTCTGAACCCAATAAAAAAAAAATAACACGGGGGGCATTTTGTGGAACTTTTGATCCTGGATACTCATCATAAGTTGTTGCATGCTGGAGTTACAGAAGTGATAATAGAGATCAGACAACAGTTTTGGATTCCCTAAATTGGACAAGTAGTAAAAAAGGTCTTGCATAAATGTGTGGTTTGCAAGCGTTGGAGTGCAAAGCCTTATTATGAAAAGGTGGTAGCTCCACTTCCAAGAGAACGGTGTGTCGATACTGCCCCATTTGATGTAGTGGGAGAAGACTTCGCAGGTCCAGTCTATGTGTATGAGCAAGGGGAGTCTAACAAAGGTTATATGTCTTTTCAGATGTGCTACCACCAGAGCAATCCATTTGGAGTTGGTAAGCAACTTAAGTAGCGATGTATTTCTTTTGACCTTTAAAAGGTTTGTGAACAGAAGGGGTTTCCCAAATAAAATCATATCGGATAATGCAAAAACCTTCAAAAAGGCTGCAAAGGTGTAAGGGTCTAATTTATTATTATAGACCTTTACGTAAATAATTAATTAAATGCCAGGGTCACCAGCGCCCAAATACTAGACTGGCATCCAGCACTGCAGCGCAAAAATAATTTTAATAAAAAAGGAAGGATGGATTATAAAAATCGTCAATATGAATTTTGTATTTTATTGACAACAATTAATAAACTATGTGCAACAATTATTTGTAAATGCAAAGGGGATTTTTACCCGTAACAACTTTGATTGACATATAAATGCGAAATTAAATAATGGCACCGTTTAGCTAATATATAACAGTCTGCAACTAATACTGATACTAATAATAAATATGTAGCATACTAAACTAATACTTATATGCAACAGGTACCAAACTAATATGCAACAAATACTAATAGGTAACTAATACCAACATACAACTAATATTAATATGTAACTAACACGTAACTAATACAAATATGCAACAGGTACCAAACTAATATGCAACAAATACTAATAGAACTAATACTAATATACAACTAATATTAATAGCCACAATGACAACCTTGTCTGCAAAGAGAGAGACAAGAATACTGTAAGTAATATTCCAGACAAAAAATTGATACATAATAATGGCAAAAATTGATAATTAAAACATATATGCTATATAGGCCCAGTAACCTGTGGATGGTGAATTACAGTTAATCCTCATTATGGGATTGTGTTAAGTTGAACAGGAAAACTAAGAAAGTATGTAGGCCACAAATGACTAGTAGGCTATCTGCTAAGAAAATAACATGAAACATAATAGGCTTATAAAGTAAAGTATATTAAGAAAATTAATGGGCAGGCCTATGCCTCTTCAATATAGTAGGCTGAGGTTAATTACCTAAAACAAAGGCTATGGTAGGCCTCAGCTAGGCTAGAGTAATTTACAATTTGGCTTTTGCATAGATAGGCCTAACTTAGTCTAAGATAATTTATAGTATGAATCTTTCAGTACTATTTATAGCATGAATCTTTCAGTACTAATCACAAACAGTATAAGGCTTGTTAATGTCTGCAGTATGCGGTATTGCATACAGATATGCAATAGTAAAAAAATAAACATTATAAATAAGAAACATACCACGAAGAAATTTTGCTTGCTGGCGCCGTGCTTTTAAATTTTATATAAAATGTGGAAAACTTGGCGTCCCTTGTGTTGTCGTTGCAAATAAGTTTGTTTTTACTTCACAATTTTACCAACAAGCCAAAATAATCCTTAAAAGCAAACTCAAGTCTAGTCACACCATACCCCCAAAATTTACATTGTTTAAAAGGCACAGAATATATTTTTATATTTGCTTTGAACTTCTTTAATGATTGCACTTTAATTTTTAACTAAATTACTATACACTGAATGCTTAAGAATTAAAATTAATCACTGGACATGTTTAACTTGTATTTATTTATTTAGACTTAAAATATTTCACTTGTGCCAACTTGTGGCAATTTTCACTAATAAAAGATAATCCTGTGGTGCAAGGCACTACAAAGGAACTCCAAGAAGTTTGGTCCTTGCTAAAAGAGGTGGGATTCCAATCCTATTTTTCACACCATGGGGTACAGCGGGAGTTTATTGTTGAGAGAGCACCATGGTGGGGAGGATTTTGGGAAAGGCTAGTGAGAAGTGTAAAGTGTCCATTAAAGAAACTTTTAGCTAATGCTCATTTGAGCAAAGAAGAATTCTGCACTGTTTTGTGTGAAGTAGAAGCAATGGTGAACAGCAGGCGTATCACCGTTGTTTATAACAGTATGCAGGATGCAGAGCCATTGACACCAAATCATTTTCTTTGTGGTAAACGATTAACATCAAGCCTCAGTTTGCCAGAAGACTTACCGCCTATCCAGAGCACTCAAGAAGAGTTAACCAGAAGGTTAAAGTACCTTGAAGAGCTACAAGATCATTTATGGAAGAGGTGGCAGATAGAATACTTGCCAGAACTCAATTATTACCCATCAGGCAATGTAAAGGGCTCCAATGCAAATTGTATCAAGGTGGGAGAAGTGGTAATGATTGGGGATGAAAGACCAAGGCAATGCTGGAAGCTTGGCATAATTGAAGAGTTGTTTGTTGGCAAAGACAATTTAGTTTGGTCTGCACTGGTAAAGACTTCAGGAGGAAAATTAAAGAGACCTATACAAAAACTCTATGCTTTAGAAATCGGCAAAAACACCGAGAGTCAAGATGAAACATTTGAGTTACAGCCTCATGGAGAAGGCTTGGCTAAATTTGCAGAAGGTAATGACAACAATGCCTCTTCGGTGGGGAGTGTTAGAAAATCTAGAAGAGGAAGAGCCATTGTTGTCCCAAGGCGATATGATGACCAAGCTGATTGATGTAGCATTGCTTGTATATATTAAGTTAGGTGTATATATATCCATCTCATAATTGTAAGGTTAGTGAAAAATTCACTTAATTTAGAGCTAGCATTTTTGGGCTCTTGTGGCATCATTGTTTGGGCACTCTGGTGGCATCTTTTTTTTGTGGCACTGCGCGTCCTTCCTACTCGTTTGTTGAATGCGGCACTTACAGGGCGTGGTCTTATAGAGAGCTTTCTTGCAATTTAGTTTGATTGTTTAGATAAAAGATTGTTGCATCGTGCAATGGTTCAGGTTGTGTTGTTGTTGCAAGGTTTAGAAAGAAGACCATAAATAGTGCCCCTTTTGTTTTTTATCTTAATTTTATGTAACTGAGGCCTAAGGTAGGCCCACATCGAGTCAGCAACCCTGAGGTAGGACCTAATAGGACCTCCAAGTCCGTCAGTTTTTAGTCTAGCTTAACTTGGGCTGTAGGTTGAACTGGCCCTTCAGAGCTTGGCCGTTCACGGCTCAGCTGGGATTCTGAACCCAATAAAATAAAAAATAACAGTTCCCCTTACCTAGGTTTCCTCATAGCAACCCATTCCACGAATACATTTTTTGCTACATCATACAAATCAGCACAGTATTCTGCCCACCCTGGGTTGACATTTACTTTTCCCCATTTTTTTTTCTTAAAGCTACTTCCACTCGCAGTCTTAATGGCGTGTTTAAGCTCACCGTAATACTTATTTAAGAGATCTATATGTTTACATCATCACAGGAGGATATGATCAGATTCAAATACATTATAAAGTATGGACATGCTATTGATTATATTATAACTATCCTGGGAGGCTATACAGTGGACTAGCCACGAGTGAGTCCCTCAGGCATCACTCACATATGTAAATGAGTCATTAGGGAGTAGCAATTTACTGGCAAGTTTGTAATCGCATGCCTCACAGTAATTGATAAGAAGCTTAGCAAAATCCGAACCAGGTTTATTGATATTGCTGTTAAAATCACCAACCACTACAACACATGAAGAGTCCAGCTCCTATAGCAGTATATTTAGTTTACAGTCTATCTAGAAATACCTCCTCATTTTCAGCTCATAAGGCATATAAACATTGAATATATACAGTATTTTGTTAGCAATAGTTAGTTTTATGGCTACAATCCACTCATATTCATAACTAATGGGCTCTATAAACCTATCCAGCTGCGAGTAACACATTATAGCCACATCTTCCTTCCTATTCTGTCTGCCCACAGTAATAACTTCACTATCATCATTGGGTGAGTTAGCTGTTCCCCTGCAGTTAGGCTTAATATTGTTTAAATTTTTGCACTCTTGTTTAGAGAGCCAAGTTTCCTGAAAGAAGAAATGTCATGTGCAGATAAAAGTTTATTGATCTCACTGTCAGCATTGATTTGAGTCCCCTACAGTTATAACTACTAACACTGAGTTTGTGGAACTGGGCCATTACTTTTATACACACTATCAATGTTTTCACTGGGTGTCTCCCTGGGATTGCATGGTGGAGTCTGCTTACCCGTATTTTTGTGGACTGTTTTTTTCCTGAAGTTCATGTTATACCAACTATTGTAGATTCCTTCAGGCCAGACTTCTGGCCCCATAAATACAGAGGGGTTCTCATAATCTGCCTGAATGTAGAAAGAGCTATAGGTATCTGGTCGTTTACTGGTTAATTTGGATCAGGTAGTCCCAATTTTCGTCATTTCACGCAGGTATTCTTCTAGTTCTGAAGCAGGTAGGTCAGGTGGGAAACAGGAGGCAAATACATGGGTCTGCCGAGATATTTTCACTGCTTTAATTGCTGTATTCGTTGCTAGCCCTAGCCGTGGTTCTCTTCTGGATGGAGGGGGGTTCCCAGAGTCATGTTTCTTTTCTGACGTAAACCCCTTTTACTAACTGTTGTCCACCCATGCCCTACATTCTGCTCACCAGGGTGACTAGCTGCCAAGCAGGTTTGAATAGTCCCTTGAGGCATGGCCACATTACTAATGGTCTCAGTAGCATTGCCTTCTGTTGCAGTTATTTGTTGTTTGTTTGTGTTGGAGATTCATCATTTATCAGACTATGCAGTTCAGGGTAGATACGTACTCTACTACCTGCTGCCCACTGTTAGGATGGTTGTTCATGTTCGTACAAGTTTTTATGTCATTGGACTTTTCTTTCAGAACTTGAGAGTAAAGTACCTTACCATTTTCTCCCTCCTCTAGATTGGATATACAGCTCTGCTAAGCTGTGAGAGAAGATGGTGTGAGAATAGTAGCAGCAGGCCTCTTATTCTGAGGATCACTATGCTGTGTCGTGGTGATGGCGATATTCTTGTCTAGCTGGGCAGTTTGCTTGCTACTCATCTCAGCTTCCAATTCTAAGATCCTAGACGTCAGTTTTCTGTGTTCCGAGGTTATACTGCTACATATATCTTTTAGCTCTCTGTTTTGGCCATGCTGGGTATGCAGGCACCTTTCCAGAGCATTTTTTTAAGCTTCTCCCATTGGGTGACAAAGGCAGATCGGGAAGTTGGGTGGGGATTAAGGCAGGGATGTGCTGCCAATTTCTTAACAACCGGTTCTGATACAGATAGAGGTGTAAGTCGGCGAGCGCCAATGGCGCGAGTCATTAAGCTAAGGGGTCTGAGGTGAGTGGTAGCTCCCACAGCGGGGTCCCGGGCGGAGTCCCGTAAGCTAACGCATTTTAGCTTTTCCAAACAGCATTTTGTAACATTTTGGCAGAAATTATTTAACATATTCTTTATACTCACTAATGACATAATTATCTAAAAATAAACTAATTTTTCATCAAAAAATAAATAAATATTGAAATGACCTCTGATTTTGATGCTACCTATATTTTTCTATAAAATCCTGAAAAAATAAAAAAAATTTAGATACATATAAATTTTTACCAACTGTTAAATATTTGTTAAAAACAAACAAACGGCTCGGTGATCCAATCAAAATTTAACAACCGTTTCGGGCGAACCGGTCCCAGCACACCCCTGGATTAAGGATGCTATGGATCCGGATGTTCCCTAATCAGGCCAGCATCCCCGTGTGGTCTGAAATAACACTAGCATTATCTATATATAAATATTCAATGTAAATTTCATATTTACATTTAGGATAAACAGCATGTATTATATGTATTTATATGGCTTCCAAGACAATGCTCCCAAGACAACTCCGAAGACAATTCTATTTTTACAAATTTTGAAAATTCCTTGTCGCCCAGTACCGTAAAATTTCATTTACTGGACGACAAATTTTCTTCACTGGGTGACATTCATGTCGCTCACTCACTAGGTTAAAAATGCTCTGCACCTTTCAGTGGTTGCACCTCATCCCGAAGTGATTCTATTTTACTTAAGAGTACAGTCACATCAATAGAGTCGAAACGTATGGGTGGCAAGTCCAGGTTTTCTCTCGCAAATATCGGTCTATCGTGAGTAGCCTTTATTTCCAAAAACCTTTTTAACGATGTCCTCAAGGTTGAGCATATTTTTCTTTTCACCTTTGCGATGGATAAGCCTCTTAGAGTTCCCATTGGTTGGGTATAATGTAAACAATTTTGCTTTAGCAGTTTCTATCTTTTCACCACTATAATGTTTTTCACGTAATGCGATTATCGCGTCAGTGGGTAATAAGTCAATCTCCATACTCCATACAGGGACGAACAAGACCCCTGTACAGAAACAACAACTGAGTGGGGATGAAGAAACCGCTGAGGCGGTGCAGCACACCTAACCTCTTAGAAGCTGTTTTGGAAAGAGAGTATATGTGATCTTTCCAGGGAAGATCACGAGAAAAGGAAATGCCAAGAATGTTAAGAGAAGAGGAAGTATTGAGTTGTGTGTTGTTGAAGGTAAGGGGATAGTCGTGTGGAAGATTGTGACGAGTAGACAGATGGAGTGGAATAACGTGGTGGAGGGGTGTTAGATCCCGTTAGGTATTAGGTTATTAAATAGACAATAAAGGTACTTACAGGTGCTTTGATTTACATCTACTTTAGGGCCTACCATAGGTGCCAGCGTCACACAACGACCTTCGTAAATAGCTAACCTTACTAATTTTAGAAGCTATAGACATTACCCCTAACCTATATAATAATTAGACAACTTCCTGCTTTTCTTATGCACTTTAGAAACATCACCAAATTAAACTTAGCACCAACGACTCAGTTAGATACAAAAATACATGGTATTTAGTTCAACCCAATAAACGAACAGACCGCGTTCCTCTGTTTATCTTTTTGTATTGCCATTCAGCTTTCTTTTAGTGACCTTTTCCCTTTAGTGACTTCTAGACTATATATATATATATATATATATATATATATATATATATATATATATAGATGAATAAAACCACGAAGGGAAAAGAAACACAAAGGGGTGCTCAAGCGCTTTCGTCTAATGACATCCTGAGGATGTCATTAGACGAAAGCGCTTGAGCACCCCTTTGTGTTTCTTTTCCCTTCGTGGTTTTATTCATCATAAATATTTTTCACGTGTCACTTTCGTGAAATAATTATATATATATATATATATATATATATATATATATATATATATATATACAGGGCGTCCCAAAAAAATGTATACACACTTTAAATACTTATAAAGGCAGTGTTTATTAAAATACATTTCATTTTCAAAATGTAATAGAATCTACAGACATTATTTAATTGTTTTGTCAACGCCTGTTTTCAAACTGACGTCCGTTCTGGTCCAGGCACTGCTGATAACGCGAAGCAATGGAATCGCAAACATCACGAAACATTTTGTTTGGTATTTGTGTGCATTCTCGTTCAATGGCTGCTCAATTCAGCGACTGTTGCAGGTTTTATAGCGTAGACTTTGTCTTTTAAGTATCCCCATAAAAAAAGTCTAGTGGTGTGAGGTCTGGTGAACGCGGAGGGTATTCTACGAAACCCCTTCGTCCAATCCACATCCACATCGTGCCAAGTACCACTCGCAATACTCCACTTTTCGGTCTGGATCATCTTCATTAATAGCATGGACTAATCTTGGAATGTAACTTTTCCATTGACAGCGCTTCAAAATGCGTTGGACAGACGATTCTGAAATTCCTACCTCACGACTCGCTTGCCGCACAGATTTTCTTGGACTTTGGTGATACGTTTCCAGTACTCTTTCTTGCTTTGTGGAGCTTGTCGATGTCCGTGGTCTTCCGGAACGCTTCTTGTGGACATTCTGAACAGTTCCATCGGCTTCAAACTTATCTCTAATTCGAGTGATGGTAAGTCGCGTTGGTGGATCTGTTTGAAACTCCCTCCTAAACTGTCTTTGCACTTCAACTGCGTTTTCACACTTCCAGTAGCATTTTAGAATGAATTTCCTTTGTTCAAAGCTTAGTCTGACTGCCATTATTAATTCTAATGGGTTTAACTTGGAAAGAAAGAAACATCAATTGAGCTATCAGCTGTTAAAGTGTGTATACATTTTTTTGGGACGCCCTGTATATATATATATATACGTCACCTCACTCCTTCCCCCTACAAGTTGAGTCTGTCATGGGAGTGAGAGACCCGAGACGACCTGCGGAGCGGGGTTGATGTAGTAGGAATAGGTGCAACAACCTGCATAGGCGGGCGAATTGAACCATTTTCAGAAGGATCGGGTCTCCCTTCCGGAAGACTCTGGTCATCCTGCAATTCATGTTCCCATATCTGGTTCTGATGGCGTTTAATAGAACGACCATCTTCTAGTTGGCACTTGAAGGAAACAGGGCCCGTTCTCTCCTGCACCGTTGCAGGAACCCATTTTGGTCCAGCCCCATAGTTGCACCCGTGTATTCAGCGTGAAGTTCTTTCACTAAATTCGACCTGCCTTCATTCGGAATTATCACTCTGTGGCCCCATAAGAGATAGCCATTTTGGAATGAGAGTCCAGAATGACGTTGATAAAAAGGCTGTAATTCACTCTCAATTTTAGTAGGCCAACCAACTGAGCAGTAATGGATGACCCTAGACAGAATAGGGTCTGATTTTGTCCACTTCTCTATCTGTTCGCCAAATGTAATAACGTGGGGGTGTTAGACCCCGTTAGGTATTAGGTTATTAACTTATTAAATAGACAATAGAGGTACTTGTAGGTGCTTTGATTTAGATCTTTTTTAGGGCATACCTTAGGTGCTAGCGTTGAATCCTACCTGAGGCCATAACTGGAATATTTTTAGTCGGTGAAAATAAACCTAAAAGAGTCTTATGGTCAGTAATTAGTTTGAATTCATGACCCCATAGATAGAAATGAAATTTCTTTACAGAAAATACTAAAGCTAAGGCTTCACGCAGGGCCGCCGAGAGGGGGAGAAGCCGGGTTAAATCCCGGAGGCCCGAACCTCTAGGGTGCCCCCATCTCTAAGGGGAGCCGGAAAGATAAAATCTAAAAATATTAATAAAGGAATTGATTAAATAACAGAGGAAATATAATTAATGAACATACATTTTATAGAGATTATCATAGTCAAACTGAAACAGACAAAATATTATCTGCGGTCCACCAATGCCCAAGACCGACTGACAGATCTGGGAACCATTGTAACTGAAAGCCAGTTAGCCCGTACTTTAAATTTCATCAGAATCATTTACTTATGAAAATCTTGCAGTAAACAATTGCCTTGCCTGCATGGACTGGTACTGCATTTGTAAATTGTATGGTGATAGAATTAATATAATTGATTCGAAAAATAAAATGGTCATTTTCTTCTGAGCTGTTTATTCATACTGTATGTTTTGAATAGTACCTTGGACATATAGTCAGTTTGCTTGTTATGTACACAAAAAACATTCATAATAAAATACTGAGTAAGCAGGGGGGCCCATATACCAATCCTTCCCCGGGGCCCGTGGCAGCTCTCACCGGCCCTGGCTTCACGTGCATGTGCATATCGCCTTTTAGTCTCAGTTAGTGTCCTAGAAGCAAAACAGATAGGCCTATCTATACCATCAATGTGGTGAGATAACACTGCCCCAATTCCATAAGAATTGCAATCCGCTGAAACTACGAGAGGAAGTTTAGGATCATAATGCAATAGGAGAGTGGACTTTAGTGGTACGACCTTTGAAGTCTCAAATGCTTCCTTTTGGGTTTTTCCCATCTCCACTGTTCCCCAGATCGTAATAACTTATTTAGGGGTTCAAGGAGAGTCGATGCGTTAGGCAAAAATTTCCTATAAAAGTTTAGGAGACCTAAATAAGCTTGTAACTGTGTGATGCTTTATGGAGGTGGTGCATTTTTTATTGCTTTTAGTTTATCCACCGTTAGATGAATGCCTGAGGCATCACTGCGGAACCCAAATATGAAACCTCATTCGTGACCCAAGAACACTTCTTTCTTTAGTTTAAGTCCGGCATCCCGGGGTCTTTTTAGAACCGTTGTTAATCTAGTTTGGTGTTCTTTTTTAAATGAACCTGAAATCAGGACATTATCTAGAAAACAAAGTACACTCGGAATGTGACCTAGAACTTGATCCATTGTTCTCTGAAAAATACCCGGAGCCGATGCTATTCCATAGCATAGCCTATTGTACCTATATAGGCCTCGGTGCATATTTATGAGAGTTAGCTCTTTAGAATTTTCATCTAAACTTAGTTGAGCATAGGCTTGGGACATATCTAGTTTTGTAAAATATTTACCCCTAGCAAGAGAGTTAAATAACTCAGCAGGCTTGGTTATAGGGTAGGAGTCTAGGAGAACTGCTCTATTTGCTGTTAAACGGTAATACCCACATAACCGCACTGACTTGTGAGGTTTTAGTACAGGAACTACCGGGGCAGCCCACTTAGCGTGTGTGATTGGTTCGATAATTTTATCTTTGAGCAGCCTATCAATTTCTAAATCTACCTCCTTCCGCAGTGCATGTGCAATTGAACGAGCCTTACAAAATTTTGGAGTTACATTATGGTCTACCTCTATACAGACCTGATAGTCTTTTAGTTTGCCTACTTCAGGCAAGAGAAGAAAACTCCATTAACAATGAGTCTATGTCAGATGGATATGCGAGCATATGCACATCTGCTCGGCCTTTTGGCAAAATTTTGTCAATAGGCAATTTCAAAGCATCAATCCAATCACGGCCTAGCAGAGTAGGCCCTTGCTCATCCACCACTAAAATAGTTAAGGGATGAGACAAAGTTTTCTTATTGTGATGGATGCTTCTCCACAAATAGGTATTTGTATGTTACCATATTTTTTTAGTATTGTTTTAAATGCATGTAGTTTAGGTGTATTTTTGAAAGTTTTGTCAAAAACTGTTTTAGACATGACAATTCTGGCAGGACCTGTATCTAGTTCTAGAGGAACTATAATTCCAGTTAGGCCTACATTTACAATATATGGACTTGTATTATTACCACTTTGCTGCTCATAAAATAGGTACTCCACTCCAATGTTCGAAGTATCTCCATTTGGAGGATTACCACCAGAAATGTTATAATTAGAATTTTCACTCCTTGTTTTCTTTGAAAAAACAAACTTTAGCTATGTGGCCTATTTTACTACAGTTTCGGCCAGTTTTACTACAGTTTGTCTAGTAGGCTCATTTGGTCTGCCAAGCCTAGAAAATTTAAAGCTATTTACGTGTTGGGCCTGGTTAATATGAGTTTTATCGCACTCAGAATATCAAAAGCAAATATAATTATAAAATATTAAAGCATAATTTTCTCATCATTTTCATATAAGTCACTATGCTCGCAGATGCGTACTTAACAAATTATGTACATTTGAATATTATGACATTTTTGCATTTTTTTTCCCACCCTTCTAATATTTTGATTGGTGACGTCATGAGAACATGATATATGAGCTAGATTTTTTAAGTTCTTAGGCCTTTTAAGTTGCTAGTCTACTTCTGTTAGGTTTTGATAGATGTTTGTGGCGATGACATGTGAACGGTGCGAATATTATTTTGAGGATTTAATATACTCTAGGCTAGGTTAGCCAGGGTTAGGCTAGGTTAGCCAGGGTTAGGCTAGGTTAGCCAGGGTTAGGTTAGGTAAGGTAAGGTTAGGTTAGGTTAATTAATTTTGGTATTAATTAACCTAACCTAACCTAACCTAACCTTACCTAACCTAACCCTGGCTAACCTAGCCTAACCCTGGCTAACCTAGCCTAACTCTGGCTAACCTAGCCTAGAGTATATTAAATCCTCAAAATAATATTCGCACCGTTCACATGTCATCGCCACAAACATCTATCAAAACCTAACAGAAGTAGACTAGCAACTTAAAAGGCCTAAGAACTTAAAAAAATCTAGCTCATATATCATGTTCTCATGACGTCACCAATCAAAATATTGGAAGGGCGGGGAAAAAAAAATGCAAAAATGTCATAATATTCAAATGTACATAATTTGTTAAGTACGCATCTGCGAGCATAGTGACTTATATGAAAATGATGAGAAAATTATGCTTTAATATTTTATAATTATATTTGCTTTTGATATTCTGAGTGCGATAAAACTCATATTAACCTTGGGCCTTACTACTGTGACTGCCAAAAGCTCTAACATCTTCAGCGGCTGCTTCCCTGGCCGCAGCTATTTCTACAGCCTGACTAAAAGTTAGGTCCCGTATAGCTAATAAGGCTCTCTAGGTAGACTCCGCTTTGAGACCCATTACAAACCTATCTCTTAGCATTTCGTCTAATTTGTCCCCAAATTTACAAGTACGGCTATACCGGTAGGGTTGCCAAGTGTCCTTTATTTCAAAGGACAGTTCTTTATTTCAGCTCATGTGTCCTTGTCCTTTGATAAACTCGGAAAGGACGCCATATGTCCTTTAATTCAGTAATTGACTCTCAAAATTTTATTCATCACTAAAAATTTGAGACGGAGATGTTTTCAAACTTAATTAATTCGTTAATCGGGAGAAGTGAGATTCAACATTCAGATGTGATTTCTAGTAAATCAGAGTTGGCAATCCTGCCCCCATTCCCCGTTGTCATTGTCATCCTTGCTGGAGAGGAACGAGGAAGGCATCGCCCGCTAACATATTTTTTGTGCTTTGCCAAATTGCCATATTAAATCGGCTTCATGAGTTTTTGACGTGATTCTATTTTTTATGAGTTGAAGAATATCTTCATATGAATACTTAGGTAAGAATTTTCACTGTAATGAATGCTAAGTGGCGAGATGACAGAAACAGATGTTCAGTAGAATTAATAAAAAGTGAACTTTTGATTTATTTCAATTTAAAAGACAATTGTGCCGATTTTGCTGCCAAAATAAAAAATGATACAGCTTTACTGAAGGCTGGTCGAAGTCAAGATAAGTACAATTTTATAAATAAATAAAGGCTTCATTCATTATAATGATTTGTAAATATTTTCCTGTCTTTAATTCACAAAATATAATAAAGAAATTTAAAAATGTTTTATTTCAATACAGTAGTGTGATTTTACAAGTGTACGACTTTCTAGACATATTTTATCTATGAATATAATAAAGAAATTGTAAAAAATATTGCACAAATTTTTATCATGATAAGCAATGGAATATACGGTAGCGTGCAAGTGTCCTTTATTCAAGATCTGTTGACTTGGCAACCCTAGGCTATAGGCTTTTATACCTGCAACAAACTCTGCAATGCTTTCAGTCGCAGTCTGATGCCTCGAATAAAATTTGAAACGTTCATAGATGAGAACTACTCGGGGTTTGTAGTGATTGGTTAGGTCTTGTACCAATTCACTATAGGTGCAAGTTTCCGGTGCCTTAGTAGCAACTAGGTCCATAACTAAGCCAAACGTTTTAGGGCGTATTATAGTTTGGAAGATAGGTACTTTCTTAGCATCAGGAATGGAATTTGCCTCGAAAAACAACCTCACCCTAGTGGCATAAGCTTCGAAGTCCTCCCCAACGTCTTCGTAGAGGTTTATATGGCCAATCACCTACATACTAGACCAAAACCGACTTAGGCTAAATAACATGAAGTAGGTTAGGTAGGGTTTAAATTTGACCTAGTTACTCCCCCGTTAGGGCTGAATAGGAAATTGTAATAGGGTCAGGGCTGAGTAGGAATTAGTATTAGTTAGGGCTGAGTAGGAATTATGATTAGAGTTAGGCCGGCGGGGTATAAGCTATAGTACGGTAGCTTACCAACACAAGCCAACCAAATCGAACGACCCACACTAGGCTAGGCTACATCCAATTTTCCAAACAACCAAATAAATCCTATCCTCGTCGCCAAATGTAATAACGTGGGGGTGTTAGACCCCGTTAGGTATTAGGTTATTAAATAGACAATAAAGGTACTTACAGGTGCTTTGTTTTAGATCTTCTTTACGGCCTACCATAGGTGCCAGCGTCCCACAACGACATACGTAAATAGCTAACCTTACTAATTTTAGAAGCTATAGACATTATCCCTAACTGATATAATAATTAGACAACTTCCTGCTTTCCTTATGCACTTTAGAAACATCATCAAATTAAACTTAGAACCATCGACTTGGATACAAAAATACATGCTGTTTAGTTCAGCTCAATAAACGAACAGACCGCGTTCCGCTGTTTATCTTTTTGTGTTGCCATTCAGCTTTCTTTTAGTGACTTTTCCCTTTAGTGACTTTTAGACTATATATATTATATATATATATATATATATATATATATATATATATACATATATATATATATACACAGTGATGGGCATCGATACATGAAAATCGCTAAAGCGATAACGATACATCGATACACGAAGAACGTCTTAGGCGATACCGATACGCCGATACTTTCTAGATGCCCTAAGCGATACCGATACCGATACATGCATCGCCGGTACATTTTTATAATTATTCATTTAATATGTAGGTATTAGATATTATTGTTTATACTAGTAATTTGTACGCACTGTAAGTAAAATCAACGACATTTTAATGGGTTTTATAGATGTAAATAAAAACAATTGCTTTATTTAATGAAAGTATGTTTTAATTTTGTAGGATACATGAATGATTGAAAATATTACACTAACAATTAAAAGTAATTATCTCGGGGACCAAGAGGAATCGCTGCGTTACAAGTATGAACCTGTTTAAACTCAACACCGAGTGGGGGTGGCCAATATTGTTGCAACACCAATGAGCGTTTCTATATTATGAGCGTTTCTATATTATGGTTAATTAATCTCAATAACACAAGTACAAACGTGTTTAAACGTTGCGCCGTACTGTGTGACGTGACCAGTAGAGTAGTACTGTCATTAAATAAATATTTAATATTATTATTTATGTATATTCATAAATATAACTCCGTAGTGTCATATTATAACATCTATTTAAATATTTAAAAATTCTTATTAATGTATCGATGTATCGAAGTATCGATTTTTTTCGATACATTTAAGAAAATTGACCTTAGCGATACCGATAAATCGATACTTTTGTCAAGTAGCTAAAGTGATACCGATACCGATACAAAAGTATCGATCGATACGTATCGGCGATACATGTATCTAGATACTGCCCATCACTGTATACAGAGCTGAGCAGTATTTAAATACATTTGTATTTAAATACGTATTTAAATACATTTGTGTATTTAGAACTGTATTTATAAATACATTGTTTTCATGTATTTAAATATAGTATTTAAATACTTTAATGAGTATTTAAATACAATGTATTTAAATACTCAAAATATAAAAATGTAAATACTTTTACTGGTTTAATACACGTTCTGTACTAGCACAGTACGACGCGTCGACAGTGTAGTATAGCATGGTTCATGTTTCAACGTGTCAGTTCAATCAGTTGTGTGCCACTCTTAGTCGAAAGCGGTTGATTTCTTTATCGTGTGCGTGTCATGGCTTCAACAAGAAAATCCGGTGAATCAAACAGTGATATATCTGCAGATAACAATTTAGTGCACCCTCTGTTTGATGGAAAATACTTTAAAATTAAATCTAAAGACGGTAATAAGGTAAAGTGCACCTGCTTGCTGTGTAAACACGAAGTCTCTGCTGCAAGCAATGCTACAACGAATCTGTACACTCATCTGAAGGTAAGTGTTTTTTTAGACATCAAAAAATATCTTGAAATTGACCGAATAATCGTACAAAACGGCTCTGCCTTAAGTGGGCCTGTGTAACTAACTCGTTGCAATCAATCCAATTTGCGATGGAAAATTCATTGATGAAAAAGCTTTTAAAATCGTCTGATCTATCGAGTTGTGTATTTATTTCGAAATTCACCGTGTCCCCTAAAGTAGAAATTTACCAAAAATTGATATCAATGATTTTATTGATTCATTAATTATCGATCATTATTCATTAGGTAATTCATGTTTATTTTTTTCACAGCGTGTCCACCCTGGCATGATTCAAACTGTGCAAAAGTATGTAGCAACGAAACGAAAGAGAAAAGCAAGTCTTGAAGGAAGTGACCCATCTTCATCGAGTAGCGCCAGTAAGCAACAGAAAACGATCACTATCGAAGAAAGTTTTGCGGCTAATCCCAAGAAAGTAAAACAAGTGGATGTCGATAAAAGGATTGCTGAATTCATAGTTCAGGGCATTCATCCTCTTGCTACCATTGAGCAACCAGCTTTTGTGAAACTTGTCACAAGTAAGTAATTAATACAGTAATTTATACTGAATTATCATTTATTGATAGAATGATAGTTACTACTAAAATATTCTATTAATGCTTCAACATTTTAGCGACCTTATATTCATTCCTTTTTAATGGTATAATTTTTATTTTCAGCTCTGAATCCAACTGTGAATGTTATTTCACGGCGGAAACTATCCCGAAACCTGCTTGACGACGAGAAACGCTTGAAGACGCTGTTAAGGAACAAGATAGAAAATCTGTCCCACATAATTATGTCTTACAGCGGACATATGGTCTACGCGTCACCGCAGTTTTCTGGGTGTAACTGTTCATTGGGTTAGTGTGTATACTAGTGTAAATATATTTATTTTGAAGTAAAGTTAATGGAAGACAATTAAAGAAAACAATCGACAATAATAATGCGATATAGCTATATCGTTTTATGATGTGTATACAATATGGCTATAATTTAATATATAGATATATATTTATAATCATTTGCATTTATTTTTTTTTACCTCATAATTAATTTTCAAAATATTTTTTACAGATTGATGAAGCTATCTTTGAACGACACAGTGGGGCACTGGCTTGCTGTCGATTTAGAGGTGAGCACAGTTATATTAAAATTGCGGATCAGATGGAAGATATCATGAATGACTATAACATTCCAATAGACAAGGTTGTGAGCACCGTTACAGATAACGGCTCCAACTTTATCAAAGCATTTAAGGAATTTGGCATCAAGGCTGTCGAGTCCGAACAAGTTGATATCGACGATGACGAATCCCAATATGATTCAGACAATGAGGTTGAAAATGATCTGCAAATGGAAGACGGTTTGTTGGATGAAGATGAAGACGGCTCTGATCCCAGTTTTAGCCTGTCCAAACATGTACGTTGCGCATCGCATACACTAAGTTTGGTGGCCACTACCGATGCTAAACAGGCTCTAAAGACTTCTTCATTTTCAACCATCAACCACTCGGCGATGGGAAAATGTTCCGCTCTGGTATAAGAGTGGACGACCGAAATCAGCTGAAATCATTAAAAATGTATTGAACTGCACCTTGCGTCTACCTTGTCCAACACGGTGGAACTCACTGTACGACTCCCTCACCGTGCTACTGAAGCACAAAGCGAAGCTCCACGAACTAATGACTGCTCTAGAGCTACCAACATTCAAGACGCATGAAACTGAATTTCTCCAAGAGTATGTTGCTGTGCTGGCACCAGTTGCCACGGCGATTGATCACCTCCAAGGTGATAAAAACAGTTTCTACGGAGAGCTGCTGCCTACTCTACTATCCGTAGAAAATAAACTGAGTCAACTGGAATCCAAGCCCCTGAAGCATTGCCGTCCACTGATCAACGCCATTCTTCAGGGGTTCCAAAAGAGATATAAAAATTATCTCTCCTTAGCTAATGAACGCCAAGTCACCGACGCCATCATTGCAACAGCCACGCACCCATACTTCAAACTGCGTTGGGTAGACATAAACAAGTCTTGGAACTCCGAAACTCAACGAGGAGTGGTAAAAAGCATTTTAATCCGTGCCGCCACTACTGTCGACCAAGACCCGCAAGCAGATGACAATACATCTAGTGGTGCATCGGACGGCGATGAGTACTTTGGCTTCGCCCACAACTCTTCGTCTTCGAGGTCCTCTATTGCACCATCTGCAGACATGAATGTATTGGCATTTCTACAAGATTCCGATCGGACCATCAACAGTTTGGGAAAACATCCTCTCATAAAAAGACTGTTCCTCCGCTATAACACGACATTACCATCTTCGGCACCGGTAGAGCGAATATTCTCATTCGCGGGAATCACTTTGACTCCCAAAAGAAACTCTTTTTCAGACAAAACTTTTGAAAGATTGGTTTTGATCCGAAGCAACCGTGAAATAAAAGAGAATTCGTAAGGTGCCTTATGTTTATGTTTACGTTTATGTCTCATCTACTCATTAATTGTTACTCATTTTGCAATGGTATAATGAGTATAATATGTCACTGGTTGAACATCGTAAGTTCTAAGTTCTTTTGTTTTTGTTTTGTTCTAAAAAGGGAAATATATAATCGGAAATTAGATTGTACTATTTCTTTATCCTTTATCAAGCATTTTATATTGTTGTTACTCATGAATTAGTGAATGCATATGTTAAAATTTGTATGTATTTAAATTGTATTTACAAATGTATTTAAATACAATTGATATATTTTGTATTTAGTATCTAAATACATTCGTAAAATGTATTTAGTATTTAGTATTTAAATACATTTCTCCCATGTATTTAGTATTTAAATACATTTCTCCCATGTATTTAGTATTTAAATACATTCAATGTATTTATTGCCCAGCTCTGACTGTATATATATATATATATATATAAATAAAAGGAAAAGAGTGGATGACAGGACAGAACCGTGAGGAACACCACTGTTATTAGCTTTAGGAGAAGAACAGCGGCCATCTACAACTGTAGCTATAGATCGGCCAGAAAGGAAATTTGAGATGAAGGCAGATAGAAGGAGGGCAGTTTCAAAATTAAAGATTTGTGCCAAACTCTATCAAAAGCTTTTGATATGTCTAGCGCAGGGGTTCCCAAATTGTGTTCCGCGGAACACTTCTCACGGTATATTGGTGTTCCGCGGAACACCAATTTGGGAACCCCTGGTCTAGCGCAATAGCAAAAGTTTCATCGAAATCCCGAAAGGAGGATGACCAAGAGTCAGAGAGATATGCAAGAAGCTCGCTAGTAGAGCGTCCCTTGCGGAACCTATACTGACGATCTGAAAGAAGATCGTAAGAAGAGAGGTGTTTAAGAATTTTCCTATTAAGGATAGATTAAAAAACTTTGGAAAGGCAATAAATCAAAGCAATTGGACGATAGATGGAGAGTTGAGAGTGGTCACCCTTCTTTGAGACAGGCTGATTGAAAGCGAATTTCCAGCAGGAAAGAAAAGAACCAGATGAAAGACAAAGACGAAAGAGTTTGCTTAGGCGGGGTGTCAGCACAGAAGCACAGTTCTTAAGAACAACAGGAGGAACACCATCAGGAACATACGCCTTCTTAGAGTTGAGCCCAGATAGGGCAGAAAAAACATCTTTAGAAGAGATTCTAATTTCTGACATAATAAAGTCAAAGGGGGGAGGAGATGGAGGAACAATACCGGAATCGTCCAGTCTTGAATTAGAAGCGAAAGTTTGAGCGAAGAGTTCAGCTTCGGAATGGAAAAGAGGAGGGAAAGAAGAAGTAAAGTTGTTGAAGAAGTTCTTAGCTAGATGCCAGAAAGAGCGAGAAGAATTAGAAGTGGATAGATCTTCACATTTTTGTTGGATGAATTAATTTTTAGCGAGTCGAATAACAGATTTTGCACGATTTCGGGCAGAAATATAAGCTGCGTGAGAGTCAGAGTTGGATGGCGACAGTGCCTTCTGAAAGCCTCCTCTCTGTTGCAGAGCGCAGCGGAACAAGTAAAGTTAAACCAAATTTTTTTTGCATTAGTAGTAGGAATAGAATATCAATGGGACTTTGTGGTAACAACCTCTCAACCAGAACTTCTATCTTCTTAACATTGATTCAGTTTTCAACTGACCCACAAACCCAGAAATTCTTAAATTTTCCCTCTCAAGTCCTTTAAACTTCAAATTTCTGGAAATTATGGTCTTAATAAAGCTACACTGGCTACCACTATCAAACAACACTCTTACAGTGGCTTCTCCATCATTACCAATTAATAATGCTGCAGCTGTTTGCGATACCCCCCCTTTATTCTTACTCCATTTCATAGCACTGGCATGTGCCACTGATGTCTCTACTTTTGGGGTAGACATACTAGAAGTATTTTCGCACAATAATGGCTGATGCCGTCCATGGCATTTTTTGCACAAAATTTTAAACTTACAAAACCCTGCTCTGTGACCTTTCAAAAAACATTTAAAACATGCTGTGGACTTAGTTACCCTGTCCTTTCTCTTCTGAACAGATAAAGACTCACCCACTTCACACTAATATCTCTTGTGGTTGCCTTCACAAAATCTTCATTCCTTGATTCCCCTTAATTTATTCCCAGAGGATGTATGTAGAGCTGACACTGTACCTGGGCTATTCCTTTTTGTAAGCACTTTGGTGCTTTGCCTGCCTTTGTCCCCTTGTTTAACATCCAACTGTGCAAACTCAATTCCCTCTCGCCTCATTAATTCTGTGCCTGAAAGGCTTAACATCTGCTCAGGAGGGATGTATACATGCTCTGTAGAGTGTCCCCTACTTAATTCAAGCAAAATTGAGCTAGCCAATTTAGACTTCAGTATAGTGACCAAAATTAGACCATACATTCCATTCCTACACCCAAGTTGTCCAGAGATCTAGTTCTAACTTCAAATTCATCAGATAACTGCCATAACTCCTTGACACTATTGAGATTATTAACAGGAGATATAGCTAAAAGTTCACGGAGGTGGCTTTTAATTAAGATCTCTGGCTTACCAAACTGTTTCTTTAATATAACCCAAGCCACATTATAATTAGCCTCTGTTAAAGCTAATCCTGCTATTGTCTTGACTGCCTCCCCTTCCAAGAGGGATTGCAAATAATTAAACTTCTTCACAGCATTTAACACTTGACTAAAATGAACTACTGACTGAAAACTGTCTACCCATCCTTGCCATTCCACATATTTTGATTACAAGCCTCGGTAGTTGAACTGCAGATCTGTTAACCTTACCCTCACAAACATTGTTTGTTGAGGGCTGTGTTTCATTATTAGACCTGGTTTCTAACTGTACTGAGCTGCTAAACTCTTTTGCTCTGTGGCATGCTTTAATTATGACATCAATAATCTCTTCAAAGTAAATTATTTCATTTACCATTTCATCCTCTTCCAAAAGAGCCTCAATCTTAATATTTACTTCCCTTAGAGAAACCATTTTAGTTTCTAATATGGAAAGCTGCGCAGTCACTAAGCTTAAATCTTCTTGCTCTATGGCAGAATCTATAGTGGCAATGACCTTTGTAATTAGACCTTTGTAAGGCCTTCACTTTTTCCTAAACTTGTTCAATTCAACTCCACTCATCTTCAATGCAAACAAATAACTGGTCTCAATGCTAAATCAGCTGAATTGGCCAAAATACTTAACCAAACTGACCAACTCAAAATTTGTCCTCTTGTCAAATAAATTGAATTGCCTGGTTGGGGGACTGACCAACCACCAGTCTGGAATATCAAATTTTTCACCCAAGTAACTGGCGCACTGAAGTGTGCAACCTTCGCCTACGAACAATAAAAACAAATGTAGGCCCCCAAAACAACCACAGACTAGCGGGCAAGTTTCGTAATTGGGCGACAAACTTTCTACCCTGGGACCTTGACTCAAATTATGCTCAACCCGTTCAGACATAATTTAGGCTACAATTTGCACAATCAGAACTTTGCCAAAAGATAGTCATTGACTCGGTCTTTGGCTAGAATCCGATTACGAAGTACCATATTATTTTATTTATTTTGATTGGGTTCAGAATCCCAGGTGAGCCTTGAACGGCCACGATCTGAGGGGCTACTTAACTTATAGCCTAGGTTAAGCTAGACTAAAACAAACTTACGGACTTGGAGGTCCTATTAGGTCCTACCTCAGGGTTGCTGACTCAATGTGGGCCTACTTTAAACCTCAGTTACATGAAATTAAGAAAAACAAAAGCACTATTTATGGTCTTGTTTCTAAACTTTGCAACAACAACACAACCTGCACCATTGGACGATGCAACAATCTTGTATCTAAACAACCAAACTGAATTGCAAGAGAGCTCTCTATAAGACCACGCCCTGTAAGTACCGCTAGACTAAAACAAACTTACGGACTTGGAGGTCCTATTAGGTCCTACCTCAGGGTTGCTGACTCAATGTGGGCCTACTTTAGGCCTCAGTTACATGAAATTAAGAAAAACAAAAGTGGCACTATTTATGGTCTTGTTTCTAAACTTTGCAACAACAACACAACCTGCACCATTGCACGATGCAACAATCTTGTATCTAAACAACCAAACTGAATTGCAAGAGAGCTCTCTATAAGACCACGCCCTGTAAGTACCGCATTCAACAAACGAGTAGGAAGGACGCTGTCAGAGCCCAAAAATGCTAACTCTAAATTAAGTGAATTTTTCACTAACCTTACAATTATGAGATGGTTTTATATATATATATATATATATATATATATATATATACATATATATATATATATATATATAATTATACACAGTATATATATTATATATATATATATATATATATATATATATATATATACAGTATATATATTATATATATATATATATATATATATATATATAATATATATATATATATATATTATATATATATATATATTTATACTCAAAGTAGCGCCCACAAAATCAACCATCACCTTACTTACAAGCAACACAAAAGAACACCAGGTAATTCCACAGCTTACACTAAACAACATCGACATTCCACACACTCACAGGACCAAAATACTTGGGGTCACATGCAACACATAATTATCTTTTGCAAACCACATTCAGGACATTAAAAACAAATGTACTTCAAGACTTAACACGCTTACGGTACTAACAGGCACAAACTTTGGACACCAGCAGGAAACATCACTCATATACAAACAATATATTCGCTGAGTTATGGACTATGCTAGCCCATGCTGGGCACCCATTATCTCAAACACACAAATAAACGCCTTGCAGACAATACAAAACAACGCACTTCGTATCATTACAGGATGCACTCAAACAACACCAATAGAACACCTGCACACAGAAACAAAAATACTGAAAGTTAGGGAACATTTAGACATGAGGGGAACACAATTCATGGCAGCAGCGACAACTAACCCACAACACCCTTGCCACTACATGTACAATCATGCACCAACACCTCGCACCATTAAGGTAACACTAGAGAGACATTATAACCAAATACTCCATTCCATACCCCGCCCCACAGACATCACACAGTACAGAAAACACATACACACACACACACACCTAACCCACAAAGCACTGACACGACTCGGTCCGAATGCGGTCATAGGTGCGAAGCCGCCACCCATTAACAGGTCAGAGATCAGCCTGAGCAGATCGGATCGAGTTAACTTAGCACGATTCCGATGTGGACATCACCCCAACTTACGGACATATAAACACAGACTAGACAACTCCATAGACGACACCTGCCGCCTGTGCCAGGACACACCACAGACAATTGAACACATTATGACAGACTGTACCGCTCTAGCACAACAACGAACACAACACAACATCACTAGTGCGCTGAACCTCTGGTCCACTCCGGAGAGGGCGATCGGTTACCTGCGTGCCGCCGGCTTGCTCGATCAGGGTGGGCTGATCGGCTAAACAACAACAACAACACCTTAACTTAATATATAATCAATACTGCACCAATCAGCTTAGTCATCGTATCACCTTGGGACAACAATGGCTCTTCCTCTTTTAGATTTTCTAACAGTTGATGACGATGGTGAACTCAAATCTGCCTTGTCTTCTCGGAGAAACTCTGCTCCTGGCCCGGATGGTATTCATTACAAAATGCTGCAATCCATGCATATTTCGGCTCTATATTTTTTACTTACCGTTTTTAACCGTATTTGGATTGAGGGTGTGTTTCCTTCTCGATGGCGTGAGGCCACAGTTATTTTTCTCCCGAACCATGACAAGGACGCCTTCTTTCCTCAACATTTTCGCCCGATTGCCTTGATTAGCTGTATTTGCAAGCTCATGGAAAAGAGTGGCGAGGGTTCCTTCTCCCATCTCAGTCTGGTTTCCATCAATTCCCTTGTATCCTAGATCCTTTACTTCTTGTTAGCCATGATCTCCAGATTGTACTTTCTCACAAACAAATTACTGTGGCTGTTTTTTTTGACATCCACAAAGCCAAGGAGGGGCCAAAGGGCGAATGCCCGCACCCCCACCCCATAGAAGAAGAGAACCAAAATCAAGGTCCAAGGTTTTCGAGATGTCTAGACACTCTGCGTTTGAAAAATGGGAGGTCATAAACAGGAGGAAAGATGGATTGAGGAAGAGCTACAGATCTACAGAAACTAAGGCGAACGAAGACCCTAAGATCCACTCTATGGTTGGCCCGAGAGAAAGGGAAAAGGAGGGGGTTAAAAGAGGAGAATAAGGGGTTAAGTAAATAGCAAAACGGCTATCATTCGTGGGTTAACATGCATTCAGAAAAAGAGAAAAAGACTCCCCATCATCATCCGCCGGCCACTGCCGACAAGTCGGAAAAATAGTCGAAGAGAATAGGAGATGGGTGAAAGATGAAAAGAAGTAAAATAAGAACGCTTACAAACCATGCAAACACAGTCTTAACTCACTGTCATACCATGCAAACTACAAACATGCAAGTAAAGAGATTCACAGACATGCAAGTAAGGAGAGGATAAGAAAAAAAAGTAGGTAGAGTATAACTAAAAGTGGGTTAGTTTACGCTACGAGCTACATCTACGTTCGTGTTGTCTAATTTTTTTTTAATAATTTTATTGCTGGCATCACACGCTGGCATGTCACAAGCTGGCATTAATCGTCAACAGACTCATCCTCGACCACCACCCCCAGAGCTCCTGTTGCTAATTGTTTTTTTATTTTAAACAACGTTAATATTTTTAAAATGCCTATCTAAACGGTTCTTAAACATATTAACGCTGGTAGAGTTAACGACTGACGCGGGAAGATTATTCCATTTATCAATTACTTTAAACGTAAAGAAGTTTTTAGCGATATTAGTAATGAAACGTCTGCCACGCAACTTAAATCCGTTATTACGAGTATTGCTATTATCGAAAGTGAACAGTTTGTCAAAATTTACGTTATCGATTTATTAACGATTTTGAAAACTTCAATAAGCTCCCCCTTAATCTCCTAGTTTCGAGTGAATGCAAGTCTAACTCTTTAATCCTATCTTCATAAGGCTTGTTGCGCAATGACGGAATTAGTTTCGTGGCGACGCTGAACCCTTTCTAACCTATCAATATCTCACGCAAATACGGCACCAAAACTGAACGGCATATTCTAAATGAGGCCTGACTAGGGACTTGTAAAGGGGCAATATAATATTCTTCGATTTAAATTCGAAATTACGCGCTATGAAGCCTAACATCCTATTAGCTTTTGCGCAAGACTCCAGGCACTGGTTCCTAACTTTTAAATCCTTAGATACGCGTACGCCTAAATCTACTTCCTCGTCAACGCTCGCTAACTCTCTATCATCCATCGTGTACGTGTAATTATTGTTACGAGAACCTATATGCAAAACTTTACATTTGTCTACGTTAAATTGCATCTGCCACTTATCCGTCCACTCCATAATCCTATTTACATCGTCTTGGAGCCTATTTCTATCGTCCTCGTTAACAACCTTACCGCCTATTTTAGTATCGTCCGCGAATTTTGACACGTTACTAGTCAATCCTACATCTATGTCGTTAATGTAATTACGAATAGCAATGGGCCTAACACTGAACCCTGTGGGACACCGCTACCTACATCCAACCACCCCGATTCACTACCATTAACAACGACCCTCTGTCTCCTAGCACGAAGCCATTCCTCTAACCAGTTAGCTACCTGACCGCGTATACCGTGCGCTTTAACCTTCGCAATTAATCTTCTATGCGGAACTGTATCGAACGCCTTTTTAAAATCTAAATAAATAACGTCAGCCGCTCTATGCCTATCGTATTCGCGCACTATTTCGTTATAAAATTCTAACAAATTAGTTAAACAAGATCTATGGCGTCGAAACCCATGCTGACTACTATTAATCAAATCTCGACTTTCTAAGTGATCGATGATACGATCCCTAACTACGGATTCCAAAGTTTACCGACAATTGACGTTAAGCTAATGGGCCTATAATTGCTAGCTACGTGCGGTCGCCTTTTTTAAAAATGGCGTGACGTTAGCTAATTTGAAGTCTTCAGGAATAATCCCCGTTTCGAGTGACTGATTAAAAATCTTCGTTAAGGGGCCTACGATAACGTCTTTCAAACTTTCATGTCTGGATAAAACGCGTCAGGGCCTGGAGCCTTGCTAACTTTTAGCCTATCGATATAATGCGCAATCTCACCCTCGTAAACAGTTATTTCATCCAAAATAGTCTCGCTAAATGGAACGATATCGTCCACGTCGGGGACATTATTTACGTCTTCTACGGTAAAAACTGTCGCAAAAAAGTTATTAAAATACCCGCCATCGCCTGAGCGTCAGAAGCCAAAGCGCCATTAACATCCACTAGAGGCCTATTATCTTTTATCGGCTTACGATTATTGACGTATTCAAAAACTTTTTGGATTATGTTTACTATCCGCAGCTATAAGTATCTCTAAATTACGCTTGGCATTCCTAACTGATCTTTTAACCTGACGTCGAAGCTCGAAATATCTATTAACGTTAGCTACCGTGCCATTGCGCTTATTAAGTCTATACGCTCTGTTACGCTCGTTTATGAACTCGCCTATTTCCCTAGTCCACCACTTGGGCCTACTATGATTTCAAGCGCTTGGGCCTACGAGGAATAAACTCCCTTTCAATATTCAAGAAACTATCTTTAAACGCCTCCCAATGCAAATTTGCGTCATTACCCATAAATAAGTTATCCCAGTCCACTACTCTCATCCTATCCGCAAAACTATCAAAATTGGCCCTACGAAAATCAGGGACTTCTATTACGTTACTATCCTTAGTGTTTTCTATCAATAACTTAAACCTAAGAATTTGATGATCACTACATCCTAAACTCTCGCCTACTTCTAAACCTTCGACTATATTTTCGCCGTTCGTCATCACCACGTCTAAAATATTGTCACCGCGCGTTGGTTCGGTAACCATCTGTCGTAAAAAATTATCTTCCATGAACTCAATCAATCTCAAACCCTCCTCATTACCAGTAAAAGTCTCGTAATTAACAGGGCAGTTAAAGTCTCCGACAATTATACTATTCCGATTATTAATAAAGTTACCAAGAAGTGTGTAAAATCTAGTATCGGTATCGAGGGTTGAACGGGAGGTCTATAAACAACAACAAAATTAAAACTAACTACGCGCCCTAACTTCAACGCATATCGCATTAATTGCTGCCGGAAAATCTATCTTAACCTCGATAGCCCTAAGGGAATTACGAATGTACAGCAAAACGCCGCCACCAATCCTATGTAACCTATCATTAGTAAAGAGTTTAAAACCCGGTATATCAAGTTCCCCCAACAAGTCCCGAGTCACGGTATTTAACCACGTTTCAGTGATAGCAACTATATCGTAGTTGCCGGAATAAATTATCGCCTTAAATTCGTTTAATTTATTTCTAATACTACGCGCTTACAATAAAAGACGTTTAAGTTATTTTTTACCACGGGCGGCGTTTTAAACTATTTTTCACGTCGGGCCGCGTTCCCGGACCCACAACGTTTAAAGAAGGCTTCGACCTATACAGCTTTCGTACGTTTTCGTCAATTAACCTACCTAGCCTAGCATTACCTATTTCATTAAAATGCACCCCATCTTTTATAAAAAGGCTAGGATCACTGAATTCGACCACAGCTTTACGAAGGGTACATTTTCCTCAGCACAAATCTCTTCTAATTTAGTATTCAAAAATATTGTTTTAGACGTAATCCTAAGACCCAAACCGTGCCTAGGGGTAATACCTAGAACTAAAGACCTATCTGACCTCGCCTTTAGGGACCTAATTAACCCCATATCTCTCCAAAAGGTCAGGCACTCTCGTATCGGGCCTATACGAGTCGTTGCCCCTACCATCGTCACCAACATCAAGTGACGGGAGGCAACATCAATCCTATCCACTTCGTCTCTAACTCTGTCAACCCTGGCCCCTGGGAGACAGACCCTCCTCCTCTTGGTTGGATACCGTTCAACGAACTTTTTGTCCATATGGCGCACGAAAGAGTCCCCAATTAAAATAGTTTCCCCCTCGTTCACGTCCCTATCCAAATGGACGAAAAGGTTCGAAACCTCGATAGGGGGGGATTCCTATCACTAACGTACGTGGCCTAGCTCCACCCTTAACTTCTCTAAATCTCTCCCCATCTACTAATCTCGGACCAACCTTAACCCCTTCCTCAAATCTATCCAACCTTCCCGATAAGCTACCTAAATTAGAAACTGGGTTACGCACTTCACCCTTCAAATTAGTAACGTCTTCAACGTTAGTATTGGTTCGGCTTTCGTCAACTGTAGCCCTACCCTTGCCCTCATCAAGCTTTGCAAGTCTTTCCGTTACCTCACGTACACAACGTTTTATGTCAACTATTTCCTCCCTTAAATCGCAAAAGAAACAAACCGATCTCTCGGTAATCGCCGTAGGACCGCCGTTATAATCCTTAAAATCTGTACACCACCGATTTACCCTACACCTAACACACGACGCTTTCTGCGACGGCATCGCGCAAGTTAAATTAGTTTATAACCGTCACAAATTTAAGTTAAATTAAACCGGCACGCTATAAACTTCTAAATCGCTAACCACTAATATTCAATTACTTAACTATAACAATGTAAATATAAACGCAAGCATATAAAATTCAGAACTTTCCAAAAGTAAAGTTATTGGCAATATCCAAATGTAGAGCAATATCAGAGAGCTCAGGAAATGCGTCCGCTCAGAACGGAGTCTGGCTGACGAATGGCTAACGAAGATTGTTCCAGAGTTGACCGGTTGAATAGCTGAAAGGTTGAAAATACCGATTAACCCTTGCGTTAGAGAGTTGGACAGAAAAGGAATGAGAAACTGTAGAAAGATTCTAATTTCAAACATAATAAAGTTAGAGGGGGAAGGAGCCTCCACAGTTGAGTTGCAAGCGAAAGTCTGAGCAAAGAGTTCAGCTTTGTCAGGAGAAGAGACGACAACTGAACCGTCGGAATGGAAAAGAGGAGGGAAAGAAGAGGAAGTAAAGTTGTTGAAGAGTTTCTTCGCTGGATGCCAGAAAGAGCGAGAAGAATTAGAATTAGATAGGTTTTCCCATTTTTGTCGGATGAAGGAATTTTTAGTGAGTCGAAGAACAGATTTTGCACGATTCCGGGCAGAAATATAAGCTGAATGAGAGTCAGGAGCTGAATGGCGACGGTACCTTCTGAAAGACTCCTATCTGTGCGGATAGCATTAGAACAAGTAAAGTTAAACCAAGGTTTATAGCATTACTTGTAGGAATAGAATATGGAATGTACGCCTTCATGCCCGAGAGAATCAAGGTTTACGGTTCAGGTAGTTGCAGTTAATGCCGTCGAAAGATGGGCTACGTCTCTGGGGTTTCATATTTCCCCAGCCAAGACTGGGAGTATGGCTTTTCATAGATGTAGGACTACTTCTGTCGTACCTCTCTCGTTGTTTCTGGCTGGTAATTCCATTCCTGGAAGGGACACGTTTAAATTTTTAGGCATTACTCTCGACTCCCGTCTTACTTGAGTACCTCATTTGAAGAATTCGAGAATTTCCGCTTGGCGTACCCTTACACTTTTAAATTATCTTTCCCACATGTCTTGGGGGGGGGCTGACAGACTGTATACTTCACTAGTTCAATGGAAAATTGACTATGGCTGCGAGGTCTACGGCTCAGCTTCCGTCTCTCGATTACAAATTCTGGATCCTCTTCACAACTGGGGTCTCCGCCTAACTACGGGAGCCTTTCGTTCTTCACCGGTGGCTAGCCTTCAGGCGGAGTGTGATTCCCCCCCCCCTCCGGTACCGTCGTGCATACCTTCAGAGAAAATGCTATTACCGCGCTCACAGGATTCCTTCCTCCCTTCTCTGTACTTCTCTTGATTTCACTCTTCCTCTAGATGATTCTTGGCACCTCACTTCAACTGCCCATGCCTTCCTCTCTCACCATGCCCTTCCTCCACCTCTGATCCTCCCAGTTTCGTTTCAGG
Organism: Bathynomus jamesi; assembly: GCA_023014485.1. NCBI lineage: Eukaryota > Metazoa > Arthropoda > Malacostraca > Isopoda > Cirolanidae > Bathynomus > Bathynomus jamesi. The sequence continues at coordinate 782,421 of JAJOZX010001401.1, read as the reverse complement.
CCCTTCCTCCGTGCATCCTATATCCGATTTCCTATTGCAAAGATTTGTGTCCTTTTGATAAAAAGTCCCCCTCCTAGTACTGTCCTACTGTCCTTGTTCCGTGAACACCTTAGATGTCACTCTTCTTCCATTTATATCTACACAGATGGTTCCCATTCTCCGTCAGTCGTGGCCGCTTCGGCGGTTTTCCACCTTCCTTCTAAGACTGTTCGGAGTATTCATCTCCCTCACGACACTTCTATTTACTCGGTGGAGCTCTTTGCTATTCTGGAAGCTCAATTCATACTGGTGATCTCTCCTCGAGCTCATTTGTAATTTTTTTGGATTCCCGTAGTGCTCTTATGTCCTTAGGATTTTATGACCCTAAACACCCTCTCGTCCAAAGGGTACAGCAATTTGTTCATTTTCTTACTGCTTATTCCGCACGGCGTACTTCTTTCTGTTGGATTCCTTCTCATGTGGGTATTGCCGGTAACGAGGAGGTAGACCTTTTGGCCAGACAGGCTTGCTCCCTTCCTATTACCTCTAAGTCTTTGCCCTTTTCAGATTTTGTTCCTTCCCTCCGCTGCCATTCCAGGTCTTTGTGGCAGCGCTACTGGGATGGCATCGGTGTAAACAAACTCCACCGTCTCAAGCCTGTTCTTCTTCATTGGTCTTCTTCGTATCACAAATCTCGGCATAAGGAAATTCTCTTGGCTCGTTTGAGCCTTATTGTCATGTTCCTCTCACAGTTGAATACGTGTTTATTTTTTGCCCTTTTTATTCACCTTTTCGTTCGCAGTGCTTCTCAGAGTTGCATTCTCGTAAGGCCTCGATGCGCCTTCGATCCATTCTTTAAGAGAGTGCTTCTTTCTCTGTTGGCCTTATACAGTATTTGATTTTCTCCAACTGTCGCGGCTCTTATCTCGCCTCTAACTTCGTCTCGCTGCTGTGATATGAACCTTTCTAGGTTTGAAACGGCGGTCAATCCCAAAGGTAAAAAAAAATATACTTGCATAGACCTATCTATCTGTACTGCTGAATCACTTTTGGACTTTCAGTGGGAAGTTTTAGAACCACCGCCAGAGAAATACTTTGATAGTGATCATTTTCCCATTAAAATTACTGTTACTAAAGCAGACTAAGAACGCAGACTGGTCCACCGTCAACCTTCTTACTGAATTTCATACATCATGTGAAGATATTCAAGACTCTGACATGGTGATGACTCATTTTTATGAAATTGTACTCAATGCTGCGGACATTAGCATCCCGAAGACAACTGCTTCCCGCCAGAAACAAGGCTTCCCTTGGTGGAACTTGAAATGTGCTAAGGCTTGCAATAACATGAAGAAAGTTTCCCAAATATTGGACCGTAATAAACGCTAGGAAGATGCTACTAAATTCAGAAGACTCCGTGCTATTAAACGTAGAACACTGAAAAAGACAAGACTTGACTGGTGGAAAGCTTACACCGCTATAATCAATACCAAATCTTCCCTTAAAGCCATTTGGTCCAAGATTAAAAAAATGAGAGGACTTTACATACGTCCACTTTTACCTATCATAGTTGAGAACAACCAGACATTCATCACACCTTATGAAGTTGCTGACATGTTAGCAAGATCATTTGCTAGCTTTTCAAGTGGCTCTACGTATACTGATCGTTTTCTAACTCATAAGCAAAATATAGAAAGCAAGCCATTGAATTTCCAACTTTCCATCTCTGAGCCGTATAATGTAGCATTTTCTGCCTCTGATTTACACGAAACACTGGAAATATGTAAAGATAGTTCGCCAGGACCCGATGATATTCACTATAATATGATCAGACACCTTTATTCATCTGGACTTAAGTTTCTTTAAGATTTTTTTATCGTATTTGGTGAACAGGTTACTTCCCACCCAAATGGAAAGAAGCCATTGTAATCCCAATTCCCAAATCCGATAAAGATCCTACTGATCAAGCAAACTATCACCCCATCTTTTCAACTAGTTGTCTCTGTAAATTAATGGAACGAATGGTTAATATTCGCCTCACTTCGTACTTGGAAAAGAAAAGGATTTTTGCTAACACCTAATTTGGCTTTCGAAAATTTCGATCTACATTTGACCCACTATTATGCCTTGAACACAGGGGCGTACCCAGGATTTGGGCAAGAGGGGGTCGTGTGAGTAACTAAAACAAGGGTGTATATACCATACGAGTATGTATATACATAAACATTTCCTAGAGCCAATATTCATGTATTAACAAAACCTTATTTACAGCAAGTGTAAACTAAATTAGATAAATGTATAGATTTACCACACATTTTTCATGCGAAAAATACTGAGTCAAAAATGATAGTTACATTACTATGTGTGGTCAGACAGGATTTAACAGAGAGAATACTGAAAAAATTTTGAGCTTTCATTGTGCACAAGACAGTACAACTCAGAAGAACATACACACATACCACATCAAGCAGGATACTCAAACTCCTCCCCAGACATAACGTTTTGTTCTCCCTCGCCCTTTGGCACACTTACAGAAATTACAAGAAAGCTGATTGGGAACAGTTCAAAATACAGACTGAGGAACAATTCACCACATTAAACAGCACACCCATCATAAACATCAATACAACACTCAAGACATTTAATCAGATCATCAATAATGCAAACAAATACATACCCAAGGGCAACATTAGGAAATACAACCCAAATTACACTAGACAAATAGCCAGGGCCGTTTCCTGGCATAAGCAGACTAAGCGGCGCTTAGGGCCCGCTGCTACTAGGGGGCCCCTAGACAGGCTCCCAGGTCATAGCTCAGTGGGAAAGAATAGGAATATAGCTGAAGTTATTATTAATATTATTGTTATTATTATTATTATCCTTATTATTATTATTATTATTATTGTCGTATTAATTAAAGTTTTTGTATGAGACAAATGTGATAAAACGGAGACAAACGAAACGTTTTTGTCGTTCTGTGTAAATAACTATTGTGAGATCTTATTTCTATATTATTTAACTTTATTCTTACTATATGCTTATACTTTCCTAAATGCTTAGTTTTTCTAGTATTGTAAAACATTATTTCACTGATTTACTAATTATTAAGAGATTTTGTAACACTTTAAAACCTAGGATTATTTTCGTTATGTTTTCAAGTTTATTAATTCTTTTCTCATCTTTTTCAGATAATGTGAATTTTGTTGGTTAAAACCTAAATGGTCTGATTATTTGAATGTATTTGATTAACGTTACAATTATAACAATTATTATTATTATTATTATTATTATTATTATTATTATCATGATTATTATTATTTAGCAGATTAGTTGTGGTTAACTAGATGTGAATTCGTGCATCTTGGAAAATGAAACGACATTATCCATCAGGAGCTGAAAAACGGAAAAAGAAGAAAATAGAGGAGGAGAAGCTTTCCAGTAGCACAGGTGAGATGTGCCACTTGTATATTCTTATGATTACAGTTCAGGCAACTAGGTTAGGTAGACCATCACTAAGCAAGTGCTCAGGAATCGTGTAGAGTGAGCTAGTCTCTGTAATATTTATAATATTTCGAAATGTGAAATTTAATGGATCACATCACCTCAAATTCTGTTCACACAGATCAATTATCAAACAAGATAAGAAAGAGTATTTTAGCAAAAATTAACAGAATATGTAATGTTATGTTCTTCTCAGGAGCACTACTGAAATATTTAGAAAAGACTTCTTCAGCAAAGCCTGATGAGCATCATGAGCCAACAGCAGGACCATCCTCTATGCAACCTCAAACAACAGTAGAAGTAGAGCCTGATGAACCAACAAGTGGCCCATCTTCTGTTCAGCTTCAAACACCACACACAGGCATTTCTACTGAGCAACAAGAACCAAGATCTGCTCCACCGCTTGATCCGTATGACTGGCCAGTTGTCCTGTCAGATGCCTTGAAGACAGATCTGGTGTCTCGAGGACAATTTCACATCAGTCCAGATTTCACATTCCCTAAAAGAGAGGACGATAGAAGTGTTCATCACCATTACATGTACAGAACATTAATTAATGAGGAAAAAATAAAGCGAAGCTGGCTGATGTACTCTAGAAGGAATGATGTTCTTTATTGCTTCTACTGCAAGTTGTTTTCAAGGAAGTCGTACAAACTAATTACGGATGGACTTTCAGACTGGATAAACGTTGGTTCGCTTCTGAAAGGCCATGAAAATAGTTCAGAACATGCAGATAACATGGTAACATGGAAGGATCTGGAACTGCGGCTAAAAACTGGGAGGACCACTGACCAAACTGAAATGTCATTAATGGAGGTAGAGCGAAGACGCTGGCGAGATGTTTTTACACGTCTTGTAAGTATAATCCAATCACTGGTAGAGAGAAACCTTGCTTTCAGGGAGTCTTCCTCTCCATTGTACAATCGAGACAATGGCAACTTCTTGAAGGAGGTTGAGCTGCTTGCCAAATTTGATCCAGTGATGAAACAACACATCAGCAGATTCGAAAGTGGCCAATATAGTCATTCAAGTTACCTAGAAAACATCATTCAAAATGAGCTCGTTGGGTCCATCAGTGGGAAGATCGTGGATGCCATTGTTGCTGCAGAAATAAAACAAGCTAAATATTACTCACTCTTTTTAGACTGCACTCCAGACATAAGCCACCAAGAACAGATGTCGATTATTATTTATCAGAACTGTTAAAATGGGTGAAGTACCAGAAATAAAAGAATACTTCTTGGGCTTTCTTGAGGCTTCAGAAAGTACAAGCCTGGGTTTATCAGTTCTGATTCTGAAGAGACTAGATGAACTGAATATTCACTTTGATGACTGCAGAGGACAGTCATATGACAACGGAGCGAACATGAAGGACAAGAACAAAGGTGTTCAGGCAAGGTTATTAGAGAAGAACTGTCGTGCACTCTATGTTCCATGTGGGGCTCACACTCTGAATCTTGTAGTGGCTGATGCAGCTAAAGCTTCCACAGATGCCATCAGCTTTGGCAACGTACAAAAATTGTACAACCTTTTTGCAGCAGCTACATAAAGATGGACAATCCTAAAGAAGCACGTGAACATAACACTCAAGTCTTGGAGTGAAACAAGGTGGGAGAGCCGGCTTAAGAGCATTGAGGCTGTGCGATACCACAGATGCCATAGCCAGGACTGAAGCACAAGCACTTGCAGAGGAGGTAGGATCTTATCGTTTTCAGATTTGCACAGTAGTATGGTATGACATTCTTCATGCAGTTAATCATGTGAGCAAACTTCTGCAGTCTCCTACACTGCAGTTTGATGTGGCAGTCAACCTCCTCACAAAAACAAAAGACTCGCTCACCAGCTACAGAAACACAGGTTTTGTTGCAGCACAAGTCTTAGCTAGGGACATATGTGAAGAAATGAATGTGGAGGCTGTGCTGAAGGAGAAGAGGCTCAGATCCACAAAAAAACACTTTGCTTACGAAGCTCCTGACGAACCATTTACAGAAGCCTTAAAGAGGCTGGAAGTCAAATTTTTCAATGTGGTGGTGGATTGTGCCATCGGGTCAATAAATGAGAGATTCAAAACATTAGATGATGTGAGGGACATATTTGGGGTTCTCCTAAACTTCACCACAATGAACAAGGAAGACTTGTTCTGCAAGTGTGAAAAGCTCTCGAAGATACTGAGCTCTGGAGCTGACTCTGACATTGATGGAAGAGAACTGGCACTCGAAATTAAGAACTTGCCGACTTTACCTTCACACAACATGACTGCATTGGAGCTTCTCTCCTTCATTCATCAGAAGCAATTGGAGGAACTATACCCCAATCTCAGGGTTGCACCAAGAATTGCCTGCACTCTACCTGTGACAGTAGCGTCAGCCGAGAGGAGCTTCTCTAAGATGAAGCTAATCAAGAACTACCTCAGATCATCAATGGGGCAGGATCGCCTCAGTGGCCTTGGCATCATAAGCATCAACCAGGACGTTGGCAGGGAGATTTCATATGATGATGTTATTGATGATTTCGCCCAGAAAAAATCTAGGAGGCAAAAATTTTGAAGATACAAACTGTTCTGTATAACTGTTAGCTATTACACGATTGTATCGTAGAGTTAGTAATTGTTTGGTAGTTGATAATTGCATTATTTTTTTATACACAGTTCTGTCATTTATTCTAAATAATGTATAAGCTAATTTTCAGAAATTTCATGAAGAGTATTTTTTCTGTTTGTCTTCTGAAAGTACATATTTGTTGTTTTGGACATAAATGTTTCATTAAAATTGTTTCATAATTGTTTTTTACTAACACAGACATTTTTTGTATGTGTGCGCTGAGGTGATGTAGTAAGGCGTGAGTTGGTGGATGGAGAGGTGGGGCCTCAAATGGGTATACTGCTTAGGGCCCTCTAATGGCTAGAAACGGCCCTGGAAATAGCCCACCTCATAAGGCAACGTAACAACCTCAAACATAACACACAAACACCACACACAGAAGCCATAAAACAGCAGATACAACAGTTCAACACAGAAATAAACAATAAACTCAAAGAAAAACAAACAGAAACATTTAGGGAATTCATAGCAACACTAAACCACTCCACAGATACATCCAGGCTATACAAAACTATAAACAGCATTACCCACTCTAACAGTGGCATTCACACCTCACACGCGGCTATCTGTCACAGCCAAAATAATATCCCACCATATATACAACAAGCTAACATTCTAGTTAATCACTACGCAAAGATAAGTCACTTAAACAGAGACAACAACCAGAGACACGCAGACAGACAAACAGCCAGACACAAGAAAATCTACAGGCTCGACACGACCATTACGCCCTTCAATACAGACCAGACCACCAAGATCATCAAAAACATTAAGAATTCTAAGGCTTCTGGACCAGACAACATATCTAACATACACCTTAAACACTTGGGCCCACAGGGAATACTAGCTCGCACAAATATTAGCACATATTCATACCAACACTGTATTATTCCTGACATATGAAAACAAGGTAAAATTATTACACTACTCAAACCAAACAAAAATCCAACAGAACCAGCTTCCTATAGACCCATTACTTTACTATGCACACCTTCCAAAGTAACAGAAAGACTAATCTTACAAATCACCAACCCACACATACCACTATCGCCTACTCAACATGGATTCAGACCTCACCACTCAACCATGACATTACTCACTAACCTCACGCAGCATATCATGGATGGCATCAACTCCAGACGACCAGCTCAACGTACACTATTAGCAACAATAGACATTAGTAAAACATTTGATGCTATCCCACGCTTCCCTCTCATAAACAAAATACTCAACACAAACATGCACAATAACACCAAAAGGTGGCTGAGCAACTATCTTTCAGGAAGATACTCACATGTCACATTTAATGGCAAGTCATCCAAAAACAAGCTTTTTTCGAACGGGGTCCCTCAAGACTCTGTTCTCTCACCAACACTGTTCAACTTATACATGTATGACATTCCAACACCCGTAGATAACAAACTTACCTTATCATCATATGCAGATGACATCACTCTAACATCCACCCACAACAACATCGACACCGCTACAAATAACCTACAAACATACATAAACAGTATACATGACTGGCTCAAACACAATAGACTCAAAGTAGCGCCCACAAAATCAACCATCACCTTGCTTACAAGCAGTGACGGACTGGCTATCTAAAAAGGCCCTGGAAAATATTCATGCAGGGGGCCCACTCAGTGGAGAAAGTTGGACCTGCCAATTAATTTATTTTGAATGCAAATCACAATGGCACAGTAATTTATAAGAACAAGTGTGTTTAGCAGTCTTTGGAGCATACATGTATTTCGAACTAAAATGGAAATTTAATAAACATTGGCAACGAGCAAAACAATTTACAAACTGAATAGTAATAGACAGACATTAGTGACATTAGTAATGAGTAATACAATACAAATTGCAAAACATACAAACATACGTACATAGCAATGAGCAAACTTTGAGCAAACTAGTAAAATTAAAACGGTGCTCAGTTATTTATATTAACGGTGCCCAAGGAGCCCTGGACCCCGGCCCGGGATCCTTGGGCACCGTTGTTCACACGGCTCTGGGCCCAAGTACTGGGGGGCCCACCGGGAAGCTTCCCGGTATCCCGGTGGGCCAGTCCGTCACTGCTTACAAGCAACACAAAAGAACACCAGATAACTCCACAGCTTACACTAAACAACACCAACATTCCACACAATCACAGGACTAAAATACTTGGAGTCACATAAAACACATCATTATCTTTTGCAAACCACATTCAGGACATTAAAAACAAATGTATGTCAAGACTTAACACGCTTAGGGTACTAACAGGCACAAACTTTGGACACCAGCAGAAAACATTACTCATATACAAACAGTATATTCGCTCAGTTATGGATTATGGCAGCCCATGCTGGGCACCCATTATTTTAAACACACCCATAAACACCTTACAAACAATACAAAACAACGCACTTCGTATCGTTACAGGATGCACTCAAACAACACCAATAGAACACCTGCACACAGAAACAAAAATAATGAAAGATAGGGAACATTTAGACATGAGGGGAACACAATTCATGGCAGCAGCGAAAACTAACCCACAACACCCTTGCCACTACATGTACAATCATGCACCGACACCTCGCACCATTAAGTTAACACCAGAGAGACATTATAACCAAATACTCCATTCCATACCACACCCCGCAGACATCACACAGTACAGAAAACACATACACACACACCTAACCCACAAAGCACTGACACGACTCGGTCCGAATGCGGACATCACCCCAACTTACAGACATATAAACACAGACTAGACAACTCCACAGACGACACCTGCCACCTGTGCCAGGACACACCACAAACAACTGAACACATTATGACAGACTGTACCACTCTTGCACAACACAGAATAGAACACAACATCACTAGTGCGCTGAACCTCTGGTCCACTTCGAAGAGGGCGATCGGTTACCTACGCGCCGCCGGCTTGCTCGATCAGGGTGGGTTAAACAACAACAACAACAACAACAACTCAGAGTTTTAAGACTAATTGGCGGGTAAAATTCTACAGTCGCGGGTTGGCGAGTTCTTTTACTGTTTTTAAATTCAGATCGTTTTTGAGTAATAGAGGAAAGTTTGAATATTCAACATATATAAATACTGTAAACTAAAAAATCTGCATGTATCGGTCACCGATACATGCACATTTTTTAGCGTGTGAGTAACTAAAACAAAGGTATGTGTGTATACACCAAGCTTGATTTGGCTGTTTTTCGGCTGGTTTTTAAGCATGATTTGGCGGGTTTTCAAGTTTTTTACCTGGCAACACTGGCCTGGGATGACAAGTTTAGTATTAATATTTTATATTAATGTATATAGAAATAATAGAATAAATTTGTAATAATTTAAAATATATTCTTACTATAAAATATAGAAACTAAAACAAAACCTGCTTATCTCTGTAACTGTATGTACAAACGTTAGTACATAGTTATAGAGATAAGCACATCATTAGACACCGGTACAAGGCCCAAGGTGGGGCGATCACCTCTGTCACCCCCCCCCCCCCTTCGGCGGTACGCCCCTGCTTGAGGATGATATTAACTTGGCATTTTCCAGGAAAAAACTTCTTCCAGCGGTGTTTTTTGACCTACAAAAGGCATATGATACTACTTGGAGAAGAAGAATTCTTTTTAAAACTGCAAAATACTGGCCTCTGTGGATCCCTTCCGTTATTTATTTCTAATTTCCTGTCCAATAGACAGTTTAAAGTCAAAGTGAGTGATACATTGTCCCCTTCTCATATTCAAGAGGAAGGAGTCCCTCAAGGTAATGTGCTCAGTAGGGTGGGTTGAAAAAATTTAATTTAATGAAACATGCTGGAAAAGATGCCCGAGTAGTCACTGATTAAGGAAGTCGTCATATCTTTTAGAAATATTAATTTCGGTGCTGGCAACTATGAAAAAATAAATTGCGAACAAAGGCCACAAAATATCCTTTTTAGCATGTTTCCTTAAATTAATTTTTCGCCTCACAGGTATGAGGATCACAACAATAAACTCAATTAATGCCAATGTCTATCAAAAAACCATTAATAAACATTGTTTTTGCTTATTTTAAAATGTAGGACCCATATGTGTTTTATCTATCATGTGTTTCCTGATTCAGCATTTTATTTTCTTTTGTTTCAGCTTAATAGCATAGCTTGCAATGGCCTCTTCTGGTATAACAAGAGAAAAAGTGAAGCATTCTGTTTTCGGAACGCCAGCAGAGCTTCCTGACCACCAACTATCAACTTGTGAGGATCTATTCAAAGTTTATCTTAAACATAAGTGCATTACTGCAACATTTAGCACTCAGAAATACGCTGAAATTATCGCGGAAGAAGTGAATGATATATATACAGTATATCCGTGCTTCCATTCCAATAATCAACTTCAAAAGCATAATAATTAGGGTAAAGAGACTAATTGAGAAGGGACAAGAACTTAGAAAATATCCTATCAGTAAAAGATCTTCCAGCACTTATCAAAGTAAATATGATTCCTTCAGAAATTTATTTGACATATGTTGCTGTAAGTGCTATGCCTCCGGTTCTCGTAAAAGAAGCGAGTGTAAATATGCTAAGGCGGAGAAAATCCCGAATGATGAATGGAAGTTTTGGATTGATCAACATACTGAACGAAAAATGATTATAGGTAAGTTGGACAAGGTGAAAACTTCAAAACTACAACAAATGGAAAACAGAAAGCATAAAAGACAATTCTTTAACGATAACCAAAAGAGTTTTATCCAGGAAATGCAGTTGAATCCTTGTGATATTGGTGAGATCAGCTCTGAAAGTGAAAAAGGTCATCAAAATGAAGATTTCGAATTGAGCGAATACGAGTTAAATACATAAGCTAGCACTTCTCAAAATTGACACCAATATCCAGAATTATGCAAGGCAGTTGATCGATGCAAAATAAGCAACCGTGATGCTTGTTTAATTGCTAATGCTGTCTTAAAATATCTTAATCTATTATCTGAAAATGCTACGATTGATCATAGTAAACTACGTCGTCAAAGAACCTTGTGGAGAAGCATAGAAAGAAAGAAGCGTGAAGAACAGAATAAAGGAATAGTTTGCCTTGGATTTGATGGAAAAATTGATAAAACTCTTTCAAAAGTGGGAGAATGCCAGCGGACTTTGAATGAAGACCACTATGTGTTAGTTTCATTTCCAGGAAACGAATATATTGACCATGTTGCTTCTGAAAGTGGAAGGGCACGTGATATTGCTAAAGAAATTATATCAGTAATTACTGACACCAACTCTGCATCGACTTTAAAAGCAGTAGTTTGTGATGTAAATACAGATAAATCAAATGGAGTAATTAGAAAACTAGAGCTGACATTGGGAAGACCATTACAATGGTTTATTTGCTTACTTCACACTAATGAGCTTCCCTTGAGAAAATACCTGGAAGTTCTTGACGAGCAAACGACAGGACCTAGAAGTTCACAGGGCAAAATCGGCAAGGACCTGAACTTTGATCCAAAGAACAGACTAATTGCAAAATTTCCACCTCTCGCTGGAAAAATGATGGACTTACCAGAAGAAGTGCTAGCAAATCTCAGCAGTGACCAGCAATACCTCCAAAGGCATGTTTGTCAATTCAAAACGGTCATGATAGGGGTCCAACTATCATGTTGTTAGAAACTGCTCAACCTGGGTCTCTCAATAATGCACGGTGGCTGACAAAAGTAAATCGTCTCTTACGTTATTACATGTCGCACGAAAAACAATCAGAGACACTTCAAAGGATTGCTCATTCTATAGTGAACTTCCATGCTCCAGCATGGTTCTGCATCAAAGCAAACTGGTCTTGCCAGGATGGAGCCAAAAGCTTTTTCTTCATGTTTGAGTTCTATCAAAAACTACATACAATCGACCAAGCCATTATTCGTCCTGTGTTACAAAACAACTGTTACTTTTGTCACCCTGAAAATATCCTTTTATCTGCTATCGTTGACAAGAATAAGAATATTTGAAAGCTAGCAGTCGAAACAGTGCTACAAGCGAAAAGGAGTGTTATACCAGGTGAAATTCGAATGTTTGACAAGAAATCCATCAGGCTCAACTTCTCAGCTTCGGCCGACATGAATATGATTGATTGGAACGAAATGAATATTACTGTTCCTTCCGTACACTCTGATGTTATAAGTAGCACTGATGGCTGGCAAAAACCCATAATTCATGGCACATACCCGTGTCATTCCCAGGCAGTTGAAAGAAATGTGAAGGAAATCTCCTCTGCAAGTGAAAAAGTCTATGGGCATGACGTCCGCACATGGATGAAAGGGTGCAGTTATTATCTGCACAGAAGGCTCTTAAGTAGTTACCAAAGAGAGAATTATCATTAAGCACATTAGCACTGAGATCACCAATAATCCGTGTTATGACAGTTACTTTTTTTTGTATGTAATTACAGTTACTAGTTACTGCCTCAAATAAATAACAAGTTATAGTTACAAGTCACTGTCTCAAAAAAGTAATTAGTTATTAGTTACTAGTTGCTGTTTCAAAAAAGTAACTCGTTATCAATTACTTTAAAAATTACTTTCAACATTTTTCTTGGTTTTAGCGAGGGTCTGATCCTGATAAAAATACTTTCACTGACAAATGATACTTGCCAAGATTGTTCATTCGTTTCGAAGTGATTGCGATTTAACGAATAAACAAGATTTTATCGTATTAGCATTATTTATATGTTGTCAATAAACTTGCACTGTTTATTAATATGTACATCTTGATATGTACATCAAGCAAGGCTTGTGAAAAAATAGCTACTAACTTTTTTGCCCTCACAGAAAAAAGTAACTGGTAGAAGTTATCATATAAATATTAATGATTTTTTGTAATTAGTGACAGCTACAATTACGCGGCTGGAAAATTTAACTAGTTATCGTTACAGTTACTCAAAAAGGTAACAATTACTGAATAACTAGTTACTTCATAGCCCTGCCAATAATAGTTACACATGCTGTATCCAACTCATCAATAATGTTGCTGATCTGACTCAGTTTAATGAGATAATCTTCATTATCAATTGTCTGGAGAGGCATATAGTGGGCTTCCTTAGCGACATCAATCAGTGGTACTGTTACTTGCTGGACAAAAACACCAAACTTTCAGAGTTTGTACGTAAATATATTTACTTTGACTTTATCAACGGATCCAAAAATTAAAAAACACGATTTCCTGAATTATGCAACATTTCCAAAATGTCCGCCACATTTAGATATATGTAATAAAATGGCACATTTCAATTGTGTCTAATAACACTGACACAACAAATGTGAAGCTAAACGCACTTACAGGTAGTGTGCACATCGGTGTTTGTTGTTAGGGTATATAATTTATTACTTTGAAAATATTATTCAATAAACAAAGTATCTAAAGAGACATTACCATCGTATAAATCTCAAGAATTATTGGTGATTACTACAACGGTATGCAATGGCGGTAAATGTGGATTTATAAAAGGTTTTTGCAGCATCAGGTATCGACTTAGGGTTGCCAACTCCATGAAGTTTGAAAAAAAGGACAAGAACATCAATTCCAATATACTGTCTACAAGGTTAGGGAAAGAAGTAAAATTTTATTTATAATTTATTACAATTTATACTGCATGCTTTTTTATTGCATATTTTCTTAAAGTAAATATTTTTATTGATATACAGATATTGACCCATTGAGTCATGCATTGACAAAATTTATGGTAACAATATTTATTTTTAAATTTATACTTTTCCGCTACACGGAACGTTAACATTTAAGTGAAGAAATGAATTTATAAAATGTTACTCGACTTAAGACTTTATAATTATTTCCTTTTAAACAAAAGTTTTGTTATAAAACTGTTGTTTGGAACAAGATTGTTATCAGAAAAGGACAAATGGCGTCCTTTCCGAACTCAAGAAAGGACAAGGACAAAAATCTACAAAAAAGGACTGTCCTTTTCAAAAAAGGACGGTTGGCAACCCTAGGTATCGTCATCCAGTCGGGTGACCACATCAGCTGTTCATCTTTCTTCCATCCTCACAGGTGTGGCGAGGGAAGTTCTGTTGTATCTGTACAGGAAGTCCATATCCCACCCTGATATGCAGCTCGCTCGCAGTGGTGTAGAAGGGCGCTCTGAGTGGGGAAAACATTTCTTCTTCTTCTTCTTCTTCTTCTTCTTATTATTATTATTATCAGGGGCGTAACTAACGGGGGGGACGGGGGGACATGTCCCCCGCAACTTTTGAACTGAGCGGAATAAAATAATATAGGTTTTGTCCCCCCCCCCAACTTTTGATCTAAGTTAGCTTACGTGAAGGAAAATATTTAGTTCTTGAAATAATCTATGATGAGTAAAACTTTAATTATATTAGTCCTATTAGTATGCTGGAAAGTATTACTGATTCAGTACTAATACTGCAGTGATAGATACTTTAATGAGACATCTAGTTATTTTTTACTTTAATTATTGCATATATTGTTTTCCTTTAATGTTAAGTATATACTTGATATACATAAGGTAGTTCAAGCAGTGACGTGCACAGACTTTCAGAAGGGCAGGGGCTCAGTTGAAAAAAGGGCGGCACTCCCCTAACATTTTTAAAAATGAAATCCGCAATGCCATATAGGCTATATATATGTATACACACACAAAGAAAAAATTTAAAATTGTATGTGGTAAATATTCTTAAATTCCATTAAATTCAATGCATTATTTTTGTATATAAAGCTGATTAAAGAAAATAAATGAAAATTTGTTGTAAAAAGGCATGTTTTTATTACAAGATTTTCAAAAGATATGAAGATATTGAAATATTGGAGTGTATTTACAATTATTATTCAATTTTACTTATATTGACTTTTAGCTTGCTCATCATATAAATTACAGTATTCTGCTGTATATACATTTAAATATGGAATAATATGAAACTATAAATTAAAGATTTATAGAAATATACTGTGGGCTATTTAATATGATGGCGACAGCTCTTAAGTAGCAATAGAAAAATATTGATTCTTATCAGGAAAATACAAAAGCAAATATTATATTCTTAATCATCTACAGTGAAATGCATACTGAAGAATAAGGAAGCCAACATGTTTAATAAATCATAACAGCAGTCTCCTGTCTCGTTTTATAATAAATAATCTACGTATTTTTATTAACTTTTAATGAAAATTGTATTGTTTTTAAAAATCAATTTCATATTAAAAATGAAAAGGTTATGATATGTTGTTTAATAAATCATTTATTAATTTAATGAAATTCATGCCAGTACTAAAACCCAAAATCCATCGTTTGACACACTGGTGTACTGATGGGCCTAGCCTAGTAGGCCTAAGACTAAGTAGGGGACGTGGACGTTTTTACCAACTTTACGAGTAATGTCATACAATATTTTTTGGAGTAATGTCACACTGCTTTGGATTCCAACTTACCATAATTATCAGTGAGAAATCACTAGTTAGCTTAGGTTAACGTAAATAAACAAACAGTAAACAATACACCCACATACCCGAGAGACGCAATCAACAGTGAACAGCTGCAGTCAGTGTTACCACTAGGGACGCCCTCCCTGATCGACAAAATAATAGTAACGGTATGTTAAGTTTATTATTCTAATAAAAAAATCATAGATCAAAGTAATTCCAGTTTTGAAAATCTGTTGAAGTAGCAGTAACTAAATAAAAATATAACTAATTAATTCAAATTTATGTCGAATCAATATATTTATGAATTTTGACTAAAAGGGCACTTTTGATATGAAGAAGGAAAAGGGCAGGGGCTCAAGCACCCCAAGCCCCCCCCCCCCCCCCCCTGTGCACGTGCCTGGCGTAGTTGTGAAAATGCTTCTTTGATTTTCCTATTACTATCATAAATATAGATCATTCTCTAAATCATCGTATTTTAAGAGCATCATTTTGGTCGCAAACACATTACTTGTAGGACAGCAGAGTAGTATAGCCGCAAAAGGTTAGAGTGCAAGAATGTTGCAAGTGATTACGTAATGTTTCAAAGGGGGTGGGGGTGTTGCAAAAAAAAAGAAAAAAAGAAATAAAAAAAAAGAAAAAAAAGAAAAAAAGAAAAAAATACCCCAAAGGGCCCTTTGTTGCCAACCGGGGTTGCAAGGGGCATGCAACTTGGAGGTGGAGTTCTCCCCCAAGCTATTCCCCCCAAAGGACCAGAAAGGAGAGAAAGGAGGAGAGGTGTTCATCTGGCAGGAGCCAAGTGCATATTAAGATTTCAGCCGAGTAGGCGTTGTTTTATAGGCTCTTAATCAGCCAGTTGGCTTAGAAGGCGTAAATGGCTTGAGTTGCCAGATAGCGCCATGTATTCGCTATATATTTAATTCTAATCGAAGACTGAGTTGCCAGATACCATTGTATACATTATTATATACGACTAATCAGCCAGTTGGCTTAGAAGGCGTAAATGGCTAGAGTTGCCAGATACCACTTTTTAGCGATACCATTGTATACATTATTATAGACTCCTAATCAGCCAGTTGGCTTAGAAGACGTAAATGGCTTGAGTTGCCAGATACCACTTTTTAGCATTATTATGGTGAGTTGTCTCCAATCAAAAGATTTCATGCCATGTATTCAGTTGCCAGATACCACTTTTTAGCGATACCATTGTATACATTTAGAATACAGGTAGTAGGTTTAGAAGGCGTAACAATTAGAATTAAGTAAAACAACATTGCATCATTCTTTTTATTATAAATATATAGAAAATAAATATACATTTCAATAATAATTGAGGAATATGCATATAATCATAACAGTACAGGAAATATACACACAATTATGGAGATATATATAAAATAAATATACATTTCAAATAGAAATAAATATACATTTCAATAATAATAGAAATATGTATATAATCATAACAGTACAGGAGAAATATCACGCAAAATATATAAATACATTTCAATAATAATAGAAATATGCATATAATCATAACAGTACAGGAGAAATATCACGCAAAATATATAAATACATTTCACTTTTTAAAAAAATACTAAACTCGGTCTTAATCGAGTTTACAATTACATCATTATTGCTCTGCATTACGCAGTATATGCGGCTTAATAATATTTCACCGCTTAAAGTATAGGAAAACCTGTATTCGATATGAAGGGCTTTCATATCGTTCAGTACTATTTTTGTTCCCACTTTACAACCGGTACCTCTTCTTGTACCTACGTTAGCAGGTATTTTATAACGATCTTCACTCCACTTCTCAACTATCACGAAGATTCTATTCATCTCCTCGACACTTAAATAAACCCGTTTGTTTGTTTGTCTACATTCCGTTTCCAGTACATAGCTAATGGTACCAGAATTACGCCTGAACCCGCGCAACGATTTCGTCACGGACACATCGTACGAGGCGTTGAGAATGCTGCTCAAAGGAAGTTCCATCGTATTCGAGGAGCGCACGTCCACTCGGTTCAAGCTCTGAGATAACTATGAGCCGTGTGAGGCACGCAGGTAGGCAGGAACGGTTCGACGGGCGGCTGACTCGATGATACGTGAATGGGCTTGTTCGTATGATCCGCGAGTCGTACCGAATTGTTGTACATATTTGTTTTTCCGGTACAAGAATTAATTTCATCACTACCAGCCTACGCACCAGACATTTTACCTCAGGATAAGAACTAGGAACATTTTATGTTTTACTAAACATCTTCACACTCCGGCGCACTATTTGAGAGGAACATATGCTCATATTTTTCCTTTCTGCCCATCAAACGATACTCGTCTCTAAAGTCTGTTAAAAACTCACGCAGGGCACTAGCCACAACCTCACTACGAACCTCATCATGATATACGTTAATATAGTGATAAAAATACTTAAGATTGTCCATGATCACGAGATTCACATTTTCAGTCGTAGGGTATGAGTAATCGACATGGTGTAGCATGACGTAATACCGCTTGTCACACCACCCATCCGCAAGACTCATTATCCATACCTGCTGCTTCTCTTCTGCACGCGTTGTTTCTTTTACTTCACGGTGTATGTGAGACTTTATAAAGTTTAGCTCTGCAGCATACTTCAGCACATCGTCTGTGCAACGAAAGCCTTCAACGGTCTCACCAGAACATCCGTAGAGTATTTGTACATCTTGGAACTTCGCACAATCCAATGTGTTTTTAAAAGAGGCATAGGAGGGAGGAATAGGAAGTTTTTCGGTATCCACCACATCCTGACACTTTGTTGAATACCATTTCATAAACGTTGTACAAGCAATATTAAAGGTAGCCATTTGAATACACGTCTGATCTGAATACACGTCTGATCTCTCGGGCTTACTGCAGTCGACTGACCACGCAGGGACTCACAGATAGTAGCATGACTCACGGTCTTACAGTGGGCGGAGCTTAGAACTTTCACCTGCGCACACACACACACACACACACATACACACAAAGGAGAAAGTGAAACGCTAATTGAAACATGATTTATTTAATAAACGAGATATTCAAGTATATATATTTACAAATACGATTTAATAAACGAGATATTCAAGTTATATATATATTTACAAATACGTGTAATAAATCAATAGATACTTTACAAATACGATTTAATAAACGAGATATTCAAGTTATATATATATATTTACAAATACGTGTAATAAATCAATAGATACGATTATATACAAGACAAATACGTGTGAGTTAACAATAGAAGCATCATACGTTATGGTATCCAAAAGGTACGGTATCATAGGTACCAGGTAACTGGTAACGTTTCCTATAGGTGTTACGGCACACCTTCGTACCCCTAAGTTCCTTCACGCCCCCCAGCTTCTGCGCCCGAAAATTGTGGGTGCCTACAATTAGTTGGGGAGGTTGTTCGCCCTCATCATCGTCCAAACATACTAGATCCTTCAACGATTCAAAGTTAACAACCCGTCGATTCGCATGGTTGAGCGTAATACCCTTTGCCTTCACGATATATTTCATTTCCTCCCCCACCCTGACCCGTACCCCATAAGTCTTAGGTCCTGTTGAGACAAAAGAGTCGGCGTATGCGTTGTCCCCATACTCATCCTTGATCTCATCAGTGAGCTAGCCGAGGAACTCTCCAATAGCGGGCATGTATTCACCCTCCCTCTCTGTGAATATCACGCTATCTGTATCGGCATACAATACTCTCCGCCCAAGAGAATGCAATAGACCCCAAAGTTTTATACGGGCGTAGGCTGTTGTGAAGCTGGCCACAGGTATGTTTGTAACCCTTGAGGTATCTGTGGCAAATTCAGTGTTGTTTTACTTTATTATGTAAGTGTTACCTACATTCACGATCTCCATGACCTCTTTATCGGGAGCATTGGCATAATCCCAGACATCGCTATAACTTTGTGCCAAATGAATGCTCCCTCTGCCGGTATTCTGCGCAAATTTTCCCCATAGACTGTTTAGACACAACTTTGCACTAAAGCGCTTGCCAGGATTCTTTACAATTTGGGCACGATCAACTTGTATACCTTCGCGGTCGCGGTAACGTTGAATATAGGCAGACTTTTCATCTTCGGTATCAACTCCTCGCGGATACCCTGATGCCTCAACCTTATCCTTCAAAAAGGCGTTTATATATGGTGTGAAAAGGCTGGGTAGCTTCTGAAACCTCCACACCTCATGTATCTTCAGTATTCTATAACCATGGCGTACGGCTAGGGCCAGCTCAGAACTTGTATATACGCCTCTGATCTTACGCTGGTGGGGTATATGGTTACATTCGCCGTTATCCTCTTCCGCGCACTTCACGCAAAGGGGAAACATGAGCTTGTCGTCGATAACGACAGGTAAGATCGGCATCCATAAACTGCGTGGGGGGAGTACGTCTACGAAAGAGAGCCCAAAGTAACGATCATTCAAATTTTTTGAAAATTCATTGATGGAGGATAGGCTAGGTCCCACCAGTTTCTCAGGAGCGCCCACGGGGTACGGATTGTTCTTCATCACGTATGGGTATAAAGAACAGAAATCGTAGTAATTGAGCTTCACGCCCTCCATAGGTGGAAAGTATAGTCTGAATGGATTTGTACGTCCTCCAAACAAGCTATCACCACATTTGAGAGGATCCAGCACCATTGAACGCTTGATCGTGTTTATTTCCTCACGGTACACCTCGTCTGTCTCCATCCGTGCATCATATTCATGCTCCCACAAGACTTTGTGAGTGAACTGTGATCCTATAAGTTGATCGCGGGTGCGGGTCGATGCAAGACAGTCGGCAGGAGACCTACCGTGGATATCTCCGGCGATTCTGCACTCAGGACGGGGGCATCCATGCCACCAGCAACCGTTAAAGGAGTACACAGTCTTCACACCAGTAACACGGTTTTCACTTAACCCATCAACCCAAAAAACACGTCCATTAATCTTAATGGGTACTTCACCCGTGTTGCGGGCGTGCTTTATGTATACACCTGTCTGTTGCTGTAGGTGTATGAGCCAGTAAATAGCCTTGTGTCCGTAACTGCGGGGGTTGTTTCGGTGAATAATGGCTAAGGTGTCTTTAGGCATGAAGTTATTCTTGAACACCGTAAAACATAATGATGCGATGGTGGTTGCGACTTGCAGTGGATCGCATTTGAAACGGGCTATGTACATCCTTCTAAAGGCCTGGAAACATACTCTAAGCACGCGCACATCGTTCACGCAATAACGCTCACATTCATCAGCTATATTATAAGGGATACTTTCATTAAAACTGTTGTAGTATCGATCAAAGTCTTCACGTTCATCCATACAGTCAAAATAATGTTTGGGCGGTGGTGGGCCTACGGAGTTTAAAGTCTCGCTGGTGAGGAAAGTGAAGTGTAAGGGAAGTATCCTTTGGAAACTTCAGCTGCTACTCCCATCACCTTGGGTAGCTTTGCTAATTTACAAGGTGTGAATAATAAAGTGTCTTTAAATTGTACATTGCCTCTTATTTGCATCTGTATTAATTTGTTGCCTCTTTTCAATGGATCACCTGTAAATATCTCAGAGGATTCGTGTTCAAGCAACTCCTTATAAAGGAACTGCGTATCAAACTTTGCCCCGTTATGGGCGAGAATATACACAGTCATTTTTTTGAACTTGTCGGCTAACTTGACAATATAGGACACAAAAAGTTTCACAGGAGAATTGAAGTTAAGAGTATACGGTATGGCACTATGACCCGCAACACGGAATACACGATCAATATTTACCGTGAAGTTGTCCATATTAAAGGCTATACTACTTTGGGCGGCTTGCATTATACGTCCTAATATATATTCCACATCTTCAGCCGCCAAACGTCTAAATGGCACTATCACTCAATAATCGTCTACATCACCGTCATCTGACCCGAATCCAAAGGACAGACACGTCCTGACTTCACGCTCGTCGCGATTCTGAAGAGCAAACTCTATAATACGCTGTACAACCCGGCGTAGCCCGCGCTCAATTCCATTGCTATACATGGCTCTATGGTCGACCCTGACTCTATACCGATTTCTAGTCAAGGCTGGGGTGGGGGCTGCGGATCGCACCAATTCGATCGTTATATCATCCTCAGCAGAACGGGGGGCGGCAGATGAATTAGTGGATATATTAGCGGAAGGTGCTGCTGGGGGGCATGTTGCGTAGGAGGTTGAGGGTTGGGGATCTATTATTGTAGACTTAACAGAACGGGGGGCGGAGGATGAATAAGGGAATATATTAGCGGGAGGTGCTGTTGGGGGGGCTTGTTGCGTAAGAGGTTGAGGGTTGGGGACCTATTACTGGTGCAACAGGCGCGTATTTCGGGCGCTTTATACCTGACGTGGGGTTCTCATACCTCCGCTTTGGACGTGCTACCGGTATCGATGGTGAGGGTTCGTTGGCAGGGGAGGAGATCACAACTACACTGTCGTCGAGGTCATCCGTAATGTCAATGATGGGGTGCTCTACCTCATCGTCATTCACGGTTCTGTGGGAGAAGAAAGCAAAATATAAGGAACAGCACTCAAAATTTGTAATATTTTGTAAATGACCCACTTAGGAGTGTGACGTGTTAGAAATGGACTCTGTAGAAAAATTCAGATTCACGAGCCCATCCACATGTATTATATCTGGACCTACAGGATGTGGTAAAACTGTGTTTATGCTTAAAATCATTAAAGAAAAGGGAGAGATGTTCTCGAAATTTGTGCATAAAGTTATATGGTGCTATTCGACGTATCAATCAGTGTTCAACGAGTACCAAGATGATATTTTGTTCCACAAAGGCGTATATGACGTTAATTCGTTAAAGGGAAATGAACATACAATCATTGTAATTGACGATCTCATGTTGGAGATGGATAAAACGTTTGCCGAGACATTTACAGTATTCTCCCACCATCTTAACATAAGCGTATTTTTCATCAATCAGAATCTATTTTTCAAAATAGATACATGCGCGATGTGTCGTTAAATACGCAATATCTAGTCTTATTCGCGCAACGTAGAGATGTATCACAAATTGGGGTATTAGCCAATCAAATGTTCCCGAATCAGCGTAAGGAGTTTTTGGAAGTTTATAAAGAAGCTACAAGCACGCGTTACGGATATTTGCTTTGCGACCTTCATCCGCGAAACACGTTTAGAGTGCTTCTGCGAACGAATATATTTCCAAACGAGCCTGAAACGGTGTATATTCCAGAATGACAAAGAGACTAAAGAAATACCGTGAATTAATAAAAATCTATCATCGACTGCCCCGGGCATTGCAGCAGATGTTTATTAAAAATATCGACGCCGACTTTTTAAAATGCATCTGTGAAATCTGTCTTAACGTTATAAATTGCAATGTATCAATGAAAACCCCTCAGAAGGCTCGCCTACGCCGCTACAAGAACATAATACGTGCACTCGCTCGTAAAAGTCAAACTGTAGCGAAGAAAAAACGAATTATTGTACAAACAGGAGGGTCATTTCTCCCCATCTTATTTTCAGTTTTGGGTCCTTTACTGACTAGATTAATATAATGAAGAAAGTGGTAATGATTCCCCACGAGTGATTCCCCACGAGCCCTACAGAGATTCCTGTGGTTATAAGGCACAGCACGGGGGGCGATGGACATGGCGACATAGGATCTGAGCCCGACGATACAGCTGACCAACCAAAAAGATTAGCCACACAACATATCGAACATGTATTAAAAAGTACCCTCCCACATACATTGAGGAGTAAAGGCTTAAGTCTTTATAATCTATTGAATGAGGATCCCGCCATACAATGGACCGATACAGGGGAGATCATTGTGGAAGGATCAAAGGTACAGGGATCGAATATCGTAGACATTGTCTATGATCTGGTGAGAAAGTGGGATAGGCCATCACCATCAGGATGGAAGCATATTAAAGCAAGACTACAACAAATAAATGTCCCTAAAACGTTGATAGGAAATCTGAACAGGTTAAAAGACTTGGAACATGCAACGCGTGTGACACAATTGAAGGCGCCGTCACCCCCGGCGGTAACACCTTTGAAGAGGAGCAAGAAGAGGTTAAACCAACCCTACCCACGTGCATCTAAAATACGCAAATGGCTAACGTATTAACTAAACGCTATTATGACATTTCTACCCCATCCTCTTACGGCGGCGTAGATAGACTGTACAGAAGTGTTTACGGAGTAGGAAAAAAAGATGTTGAAAGATTTTTGAGGGAGCAGGACGCTTATACGCTTCAAAAGCCTGTGAGAAAAAGGTTTAAAACAGCCAAGACAACGGCTTCCT
This sequence comes from Bathynomus jamesi, assembly GCA_023014485.1. Classification (NCBI taxonomy): domain Eukaryota; kingdom Metazoa; phylum Arthropoda; class Malacostraca; order Isopoda; family Cirolanidae; genus Bathynomus; species Bathynomus jamesi. Next base: position 758,588 of record JAJOZX010001401.1, on the reverse strand, counting down.
CGACTGATTCTATTTGGCAAGCAGATTTAATAGACATGCAAAGATATTCTGTGTATAACGATGGTTACCGCTACATTCTATTCATAATAGACGTATTCTCTAGATATCTGTGGCTAGTTCCTCTGAAAAATAAATCACCTGAAACAGTTGCTAAAGCCACCAAAACGCTAATGTTAAAAGAAAACAGGGTTCCTGGCTATTTTTGTACGGATATGGGGAAGGAATTTATAGGCCGTGCTTTTCAGAACATGTTGACAGAGTTTAATATCAGCTATTACACAACCAATTCTATACATGAGGCTTCTTTAGCTGAAAGAGTTCAGCGCACCATAAAGGAACGCATGCACCGTTATTTTACACATAAAAACACACAGATTTCTAGACATTCTGGAATCATTGGCGTCATCCTACAACCGCTCACACCATCGCACGATTGGGACAACACCTAACGAAGTTTTAGAAAGAGGTACGCTCCCGAGGAGAGATGGATCACCACCACCACCACACTCTGCGCGCTTCAAAATCAATGATTATGTAAGGCTGTCGCGTTCGGGAACAAATTCGCAAAGGGTTTTGAGCAAGGATGGACACGCGAGATTTTTAAAGTTAGGGCTATGAGACCTAAAGGTGAGATAATGATGTATTACATTGAAGATTTGAATGGGGAAGAAATCTCAGGAGGCTTTTACCGCGAGGAATTGCAGAAAGTTGCGTTTAATTTAGGAAAAAATGTGTTTAAAATTGAGAAAAGTTTAGGAAGCAAAGGTTCAGGAAAGAGAAAAATGTACCTGGTGAAATGGCTAGGGTACCCAGAAATCTTCAACACCTATATAAAAGCTGATGCAATAATGAAGCTTAAATAGTATGCAACATGGCTCCTAACCATTTCTACGTCACACTCCCGTCCTCCTCGTCCCTGTCTGTACACCCTAACAACACACTAGCCAACTTTGTAACAGAACTCCACAAGCACATTGAATTGGGTCGTGATTCGTACGAGGTGGGGATATGCGAAATTCAGCTGGACACCATCTTTTTAAATATTGAACATAAAGAAACCGTTTTTACGATTCTTAGAGACATTGACGAGTGTGAAAAAGCTGGGGTAGCTATGGATGAAACTATGCTTATCGCTCGGACTAAGATTGTACGGTATTACAGTACAGAAGTAAGACTAGGACCGGGTCAATATGGTTCGGCCGAGGATGTTGTGAGAGGCTTAAACGTAAGTTTAAAAAACTCAAACCTGACGAATGATTTAGTATACGAAATCGTAAATAACCCTGCACATACACTAATCCTAAAATCAAAGACTAACAGACGTATTAAAGACCATAGAAAGTTCCAAATTCTAGCCAATGGCCGATATAGCGCAGCCTTCCAAAGAGACACATTTCACGAGACACAGCATGACTTGTCCAGATTAATGTATCAATTGAAGATGGAGAAATTGGCTGAAAGGTCCCCAGACATGTGCTATATTTACAGTAATATAGTGGAGCACCAGTTTGTTGGGGATACCCAGGCACGCCTGCTGCGCATTGCTCACATCCCCAACCATAGAGGAAGGAGTTTGAGTATTACATATGACAGACCCCATTATGTGAATGTCGCAACTAATTTAATAACCAATATCTCAATATATATAAGAACGATTGAGGGTGAAAACTTCCCATTCGGTAACGGGAGCTTAACAGTGAAGCTACACTTTCGACGCACTGAGTTATAATGGATAGAAAGCCTTTCACCGTCTATCGAGGGGTGAGATACCAGCGCGGTAGTGGACTTGGATCCATTTTTTCATCCATACTACGTACGGCTGTTCCTTTGCTGAAGAGGGGGGGCCAGATACCTCGGAAGGAAAGCGCTACAATCAGGTATTAACACTGCAGAAGACATATTGGCCGGGGCTAAACCTAAAGAGGCTCTAAAAAAACATTTAAAGCGTACACGGGACGAAATCATCAAAGATGCAAAGAGAAAAATGCGTGGTGGCGGGAAGAAGCGGGCTGCTCGGAAGAAGAAGGGGTCACGTGGTATTAAACGTAAAAGGCTATAAAAAAAGAAGTGCTGTAAGCGAATGAAACCTATGGTTGACCACTTTTTTGACTGATATAAGCTAAGGACATTGATCTCATGAATCATAGTTTGTTTACCACTTGTCGAGAGAGAAGTCGCTATTTCGCCATGGCACGCTTCATCCACCCATGTAGTTCACAATGCTGTAAATCGGAGCTGTCCCTTTTTGAGCTACCTCCAACCCAAGTTTCTATTGAGCACAGTGACTTTATTATAATTAACCCTTTAAACACAATTAGTTCCCCGAGTGCACCTATAGAATTTGTGATACCCAGCTCAGGTCCTTACTTTTTTTATCCAAGCTGTGTGCACATGTACGCTAAGCTACGTATAGCCCATTCTGATGGAACGGTCTGCGATGACAAATATGCTGTATACCCTGAAACAAACTTTCTGCACTCCATATTCAACCAGTGTGACGTATATTTAAATCAGACCAACATATCGGCAGGCACGGGGTACTATCATCTACGAGCCTATCTGGAAAATGTCCTCAACTTTTCCAAAGAAGCGAAGGCTACCTTTTTAAGTGCCGAGGGATATTATCAAACTAAAGATGAAAATAGTATAAAGGACAAATTTAAAAATTCTAAAAAGAAAATATACGAGTGTTTTGGACGGTTGCACACAGATTTCACTTTCCAGGAGAAGTTGCTTGTGAACGTGGTGGATATGAAAATAAAGCTCACCCGCACGAGTCCTGGGATCTGCTTAAATCTGGATGCTGATCAAGAAGAGGGTGCAAAGCCCGTTGTGGTTCACATTATGGACACATACCTCCGCGTACGGCGAGTGAAATTAAGTTCACCAAAACAACTAGAAATTGAGAAAAACTTACTAAACGCTACAGTGAAATATCCTATTAACAGAGTGCAAATCAAACTATATACGGTTCCTGCAGGGTTGGCATCGAAGCAGATAGAAAACATTGCCCTGGGAAATCTTCCTAAAAGGATATTAATCGGCATGCAGGACCATACTTCGGTGAATGGAAAATATAAAAAGAGTGCCTTTAAATTCGAGAATTTCGGACTTAAAAATATAACTCTATACGTTAATGGCACTGCTTTGGGTGGAACAATGGGTACGGATTATTCATCAGACGCTGTGTTACCTCTTTGCGCCAGAGCCTATAGTAATCTGACATATATGCAGGTGATTGTGATGAGCTTGGTAATGGGGTAACGCAGGAAGAATTCATTGATCAATTTAACCTTTATCCGTTTGACATTACACCTGACTTATCTGCTAGCGTAAATACCCATTTAACCCCACAGCAGAGCGGAAACATCTCAGTGCGGCTGGAATTCGCCAAGCCTACAGACGCTCCTATTAGTGTACTAGTATATCTCGAATCGCAAGCCCTAATAGAAGTAGATAGATTTAGGAGCGTTATCACTGACTTTTAAAATGGATGCTAATACACTTCAGAAAGTAATGGAGCGAGTCACACGTTCCAAATTTATCGGCGTGTTTGCGAAGAATGAAACATTGAGTTTGCCAAGTATGCGAGAATGTGGTAGTTAGTCTTATTGTGAACACAGATGTCATCGGTAATGAAGGGATTCACTGGATCGCTGTCTATTTTAAAAATAGACAGCGCATGTACTATTTTGATTCACTCGGTACTCAACCCTGGAGTGACCCTATTATTGTAAAATTTCTCGCTCAGTTACATATTCCCGAAGTTGTATGGAACCCATTTCGTATACAAGGATATTTTAGTAATGTTTGCGGAATGTACTGCGTCTCATTTCTCACGCATATGTCATGTGATAAAGAATTTATAAATTTTTAAAATTTATTTGACCCGTGTCACACTCGCCGAAACGATGAAATGGTATGCAGACAGATAAAAATCCGCTTTCTAATTGTACGTACTCGTTGTATAGTATAATGTTTTTGTTCGTATATTTGTAACGGTATATTCTGTAGTTGGTTATTGTACTGATTTCTTTCATTTAATAAATTTATGAAAATATATTGTGTCTTCTTACCCCAAAAAGATCGAAAAACACTTACATTATTTCGGTGTGACATTGCTGACTGATCAGTATATCCTCCGTATTCATGACACGAGATTCTTCAAAAGATTGTATAACACGTGTCAAATCCTCATCGGACCTTAAAGGGATAATGTTCATTCTTTTAAAACATATACAGAGTATACAGACAGATCCCCATTATGTGAAGATATCTTTGACTCATTTAAGAGGAATAACATTGATTGCTATAAAAAATTTCGATTTTAGCATAATGGGGATAACCAAATAACATTGATTGACATACAAAATTTTTGGTGAGTATCTATTTGACGAGATACTACAACCCATCCATATATATATAAAATCGAATTATAGACACTTACATTTCTATGGTAGTCCCTTGCGTCGGATTGTAAGGAGCGTCACTGCAAATATCTTCAACGGTTTGCGTTGGAAATAATTCATCACGGTCAATCGCGTTAAAAAGACTAATTGCGGTTAATGCCGCAGTGTCACTTTCTTCATACAAATCTGGGGAGACGTACAGGTCCATGGTGGAGGATGTGTGACATTGCTGACTGTTCAGTATATCCTCCGTATTCATGACACGAGATTCTTCAAAAGATTGTATAACACGTGTCAAATCCTCATCGGACCTTAAAGGAATAATGTTCATTCTTTTAAAACATATACAGAGTATACAGACAGATCCCCATTATGTGAAGATATCTTTGGTTCATTTAAGAGGAATAACATTGATTGCCATAAAAAATTTCGATTTTAGCATAATGGGGATAACCAAATAACATTGATTGACATAAAAATTTTTTGGTGAGTATCTATTTGACGAGATACTACAACCCATCCATATATATATAAAATCGAATTATAGACACTTACATTTCTATGGTAGTCCCTTGCGTCGGATTGTAAGGAGCGTCACTGCAAATATCTTCAACGGTTTGCGTTGGAAATAATTCATCACGGTCAATCGCGTTAAAAAGACTAATTGCGGTTAATGCCGCAGTGTCACTTTCTTCATACAAATCTGGGGAGACGTACAGGTCCATGGTGGAGGATGTGTGACATTGCTGACTGTTCAGTATATCCTCCGTATTCATGACACGAGATTCTTCAAAAGATTGTATAACACGTGTCAAATCCTCATCGGACCTTAAAGGTAATGTTCATTCTTTTAAAACATATACAGAGTATACAGACAGATCCCCATTATGTGAAGATATCTTTGGTTCATTTAAGAGGAATAACATTGATTGCCATAAAAAATTTCGATTTTAGCATAATGGGGATAACCAAATAACATTGATTGACATAAAAAATTTTTGGCGAGTATCTATTTGACGAGATACTACAACCCATCCATATATATAAAATCGAAATATAGACACTTACATTTCTATGGTAGTCCCTTGCATCGGATTGTAAGGAGCGTCACTGCAAATATCTTCTACGGTTTGCGTTGGAAATAATTCATCACGGTCAATCGCGTTAAAAAGACTAATTGCGGTTAATGCCGCAGTGTCACTTTCTTCATACAAATCTGGGGAGACGTACAGGTCCATGGTGGAGGGAATGATTATTCACTGACGCGAAAATAGCTACTGTTACTCCCAACTGAAAAATATCCCCCTTTATATGCACAATAGCCAAGCTCCGCCCCAAAAGACCAGATGTTCGTAGTGATTGGCTGCCGATGTAGCTGGGTGGAGCTATGACGTGTACCAATCCGCTATAACGGGACCGGACGAGTAACATATATATAAAATCGTGTTTCTTGTGAATAATTATATACACTTACATTTCTATGGTAGTCCCTTATATTATATTTTTATTTTTACTTACAAGTTATTAGTAATGTTTTCACAAATTCTTGTGTTAACATAATTTCAATTGTTAACTTATTTTATAATAAAGAAATATATCCTAATTATATTTTTAAAAGAGCATTCGGTTTCCACGTTAAACTGTGGGTCTAAGGCGGAGTGAAAACCTTTCCAATTCGGCGAGAAATTACGCTAGGGAACAACGAAAATTATTTGGTGTTTCTTATAGAACTTTTGATACTGATTCCGGTTTCAGAATTTTTCTATCACCCATAGTTTTCGAGAAAATAATATTTCCATTTACTCAGAGTTTCCCGCAGATCTTATAGACAATGCAGGTCCTGAGCTTTAATTATCTCGATGAAATAGTGAGCAATCGACGAGATGTATTTCTGAATCCACGTTAAACTGTGGGTCTAAGGCGGAGTGAAAACCTTTCCAATTCGGCGAGAAATTACGCTAGGGAACAACGAAAATTATTTGGTGTTTCTTATAGAACTTTTGATACTGATTCCGGTTTCAGAATTTTTCTATTACACATAGTTTTCGAGAAAATAATATTTCCATTTACTCAAAGTTTCCCCTTATAGACAATGCAGGTCCTGTACACAATTGTTTGAACACGATTGTTCGAAAACCATAGTTCGAAAAACAAAAAGTATTAAAAAACATTAAAAGTTAAAAATCTTATTCATACGTTATTCAAAGTTAAAAATCTTTATTAATAAAGCAGGATAGAAGCATATGAAAGTCAAGGTAAACTATAGTTGCAAATTATAGTTAGGTTAGGTTAGGTTAGGTTAGGTCTCTTACATATAAAAACCCATTCACTAAGAGCATTGGCTTTCCTTTCTCACTAGAAACAAACTCTGCCATTTTAAGGGTGGTTTAACTGCAGCACTATAAATGTTATAGTTTAAATGAAGAGGCTAACCTTCTTATTTACGTCTTCGTATTTGCGTCTTGGCAACTAAGATTTTATTTAGTTGGTTGTTCATTCGAACAATTATAACGTCGAATAATTGTTGCTTCGAACAACTGTTTTTCGAACTATGGTTTTCGAACAATTGTGTTCGAACAATTGTGTTCGAACAATCGTCCGTAATTCGATTATTATTTATTATAATTGTGGGTATAGTTAACCTGGAAAAAAGAAAGTAAATTTAAATTAGTACACTTAACGTTATTTGAACAAAACTCTCTCTCTCTCTCTCTCTCTCTCTATATATATATATATATATATATATATATATATAACCCCGCAAGGGGGTTCTAAGCTCGTGCTCTTGAGTGCTCTTTGTGCTCGTTTGTACGTGCTTGTTCCTGGAGGTTTCACGTGCGCCCTCCCGGCCCTAGCACCCAAGGATGATGGGGCTAGACCCTGCAGTCCTTGTCATCCTTGGTCTTTTTCCACTTCGACTGTCCCCTCCACCCTTTCTTTTTCCTCTGTCTTTCCTCTCACTTTTTCTTTGTTTTTCCGCTGAGATATGCCCTTTAAATAGAGGCGAATCGGTTCTTCCCGAACTAAAAAAAAAAATATATATATATATATATATATAATTGTGGGTATATCTAAGAAATGGAGTGAAGAGAGGATTTGTTCAAGCTGTCTGGGAGAAAGGTAAAAATTATGGTCAGAAAAAAATCGCCTCTGGCAATAGGTAAATCGAATGGACACAGAGTCTCCTTTCCTCGTGTGTGTGTGTGTGTGGTGTGTGTGTGTGTGTGTGTGTGTATAGATTTGAGAATACGATCGTGTGTTTTGGTTAATTTCAATTGATTAATTTCTTTAGAATTCGTTTTTTTTTGCAATTTTCTTCGTTTCTTTCGTTTTTCGGTATTTAAATAGGAAATAAATGATTTATTGGAACGTGTGTTTAAATGAATCTTCCAATTGAGTAACTATATAAATATATTGTGGTATTTTATATAGTTGAATCTTCCAATTGATTAACTATATAAATATATTGTGGTATTTTGATTAATATATGTTTCTTCGTAAGCGCATTGAGAATATGTTTCATTGTAGAAGTAATTTAGATTTCGGCTTTTTTCAATTTTCTTCGCAGGGGATTGGGGGGGAATGAGACCCGACCCCGTTATAGCGGATTGTGTTTTGGCTAATTTCAATTGATTAATTTCTTTAAATTTCGTTTTTTTTCAATTTTCTTCGCAGGGGAATGAGGCTCTGTGTGTTTCATAAATTTTAATTTTGTTTGGAGTGAAGGGAGGCTTATCAGGGATTGGGGGGAAGGTCTCTCAACCAGCAGGTGTTCTTCGAAACCGACCCCGTTATAGCGGATTGTGTTTTGGCTAATTTCAATTGATTAATTTCTTTAAATTTCGTTTTTTTTAATTTTCTTCGCAGGGGATGAGGCTCGTGTGTTTCATAAATTTTCATTTCGTTTCGTGACTTAAATATTTATAATAAAAATTAGGTGTGTAAAAATTATTTATTTAATAAACAGAATTTGATTGGATTCATCTACCGTCATATATTGTGGTACACTATTTAAATGGATGATTAATATATGGTTTTTGCTATCTGGAACACATGGCGCTATCTGGCAACTGAATACATGGCGCTATCTGGCAACTCAGCCAGAATAGAGGTTTATAAAAGACCGAGAGACGACTGACGGAGTCATTCAAGCTCGGCTCCCAGCGAGCAAAGACCTCTGGTCCTTCTCTTTCTGGCCCTTTGGGAAAATCCCTTAGAGGCCTCTTAGGTTAGGTAAACGAAAATAACTTGGGGGAGAACTCCGCCTCCAAGTTGCATGCCTTGCAATCAAAGGCAACTACTCTCTCCCTCTCTCTCTCTCTCCTTCAGGTGTACCCCTCCCCCCTTGGCTCAGCCAACTGGCTGATTAGGAGCCTATAAAACAACGCCTACTCGGCTGAAGTCTTAATATGCACTTGGCTCCTGCCAGGTGAACACCTCTCCTCCTTTCTCTCCTCTTTTCTCTCCTTTCTGGCCCTTTGGGGGGAATAGCTTGGGGGAGAACTCCACCTCCAAGTTGCATGCCCCTTGCAACCCCGGTTGGCAACAAAGGGCCCTTTGGGGTATTTTTTTTCTTTTTTTCTTTTTTTCCCTTTTTTTTGCAACACCCCCCACCCCCCTTTGCAACCCCCCCATCCATCTTTGCAACATTACGTAATCACTTGCAACATTCGTGCACTCTAACCTTTTGTGGCTATACTACTCAGCAGCACAGAAATTCATCGTAGGATTTTTCATTATAAATGTCCCCCCCCCCCCCCCCCCCCAACTTTTGAAAGCTAGTTACGCTCTTGATTATTATTATTATTATTATTATTATTTCACAAGTGAATTCCTACTTCAATTCTGTCAGCAATTATACGAGTATAGTGCACTAGATATTTGAACACTTATTACCTACGTTGGAGGCAAATTCTCTAAGCTGCGACCCTTTCGACAGAATAGCTCTCCTCTTGCTTCATTCATCAATTCAGTGGGACTTTACTTTTCATACAGGAGCACAGTAAGTCGCTCCAAGGTCTTGAAGTGCTTCGACTCCATTGAAATGTGATGGAACGGGTTTTGCTTCATGAACAAGAAAGCATCTGTAGCTTTGTCATACGCCTGCCAAATGTTCCATGCTGTCTCTTTTGATCGGCCAAAAAAATATGATGTAGTGTCTGATCCCGTGAAACTGTGAAAGAGAGGAAGGGCCTTAGCCTCTCTTGATCCCAGCTTTTCAGCTATGCCTCTGACATTGTACAGTCTTTCCCACATCCAAAGGCTACTGTTATTTCTGTATCTGGGTTTGTTACCTGCAGATCATGGAAATGCCTTTTAGTAGGCTGACCATACGTACCGTTTTGAACGGGACAGTACCGTTTGTTTTATATTTCCTGGCCGTCCCGTCGTTTTAATAAAAATGTCAATTTTGTCCCGGTTTATGTACTTACTTTTTCATGAATACAGAATATTACATAACCCCGTCCCTTTTTTGCCATCCCAATGTCCCGTTTTTGTCTCAAGGAAATATGGTCAGCCTCCTTATTAGTCAAACAAGGATATCAGTATCACATGTGCCCACCTTGATGTGAGTGCTGCCATTTTGGAGAGCATGTTAGACATGCGCTCTGATGCGCACATCCGCTTCTTCGTGTGGGGAATCCCTCATGGGTTGCTTGGAACCTTTGTGGGTGACACTGTGATCAGCCGTGATATACTATACATCTTTATCACACTCAAAGTTTGTTTCGCTGACCTGCATAGCAAGTATGAGAACAGTTTTGGGCATTTTGTTTGCGGACTAACCTTCACTCGAACTCTCTTCCCCCTGCGGTTTCTTGTGGATGCCTTGATGCTTCATTGGAAGTATCTATCTCAAACTACATATCGGTGTTGATTGAGTTTGCACAGTTGGACGTTAAACAAGGGAACAAAGGCAGGGAAAGCACCAAAGTTCCTACAAAAAGGAATAGCCCAGGTACAGTGTCAGCTGTACATACATCATCTGAGAATAAAGTAAAGGGAATCAAGGAATACAGATTTTGCGAAAGCAATCACAAGGGATATTAGTGTGAAGTGGCTGAGTCTTTACCTGTTGAGGAGAGAAAGGACAGGGTAACTAAGTCCATAGCATGTTTTAAATGTTTTTTGAAAGGTCACAGAGCAAGGTTTTGTAAGTTTAAAATTTTGTGCAAAAATGCCATGGACGGCATCAGCCATTGTTGTGTGAAAACACTTCTAGTATGCCTACCCCAGAAGTCGAGACTCAGTGGCACATGCCATTGCTATGAAAGGGTGTAAGAGTAAAAGGGGATTATTGCAAACAGCTGCAGCATTATTAATTAGTAATGATGAAGAAGCTACTGTAAGAGTGTTGTTTGATAGTGGTAGACAGTGTAGCTTTATTAAGACCAGAATTTCCAGAAATTTGAAGTTTAAAGTAAATAAGATTCCACCTTTTGTTATTACGTTTATTGACCAATATCGATAACGCTAAACAGTGATGGAACTCTGAAACATACAAACAAAACATAAACACATACATGAAAAATAAAGGCATCAACATGAAGACATCAATCAATAATAATGAATATTCTCTATCTCCCCCCGAGTCTTTGATATAGTATAGTGAAAAAAAGGGGAACAAAGACATATACAGTATGTAGTAGTATGGTACAGGGTATGGGTGTCGATGGCGAGAGGGGGTTGTTCTTGTAGTATGTAGCATGTTCGTCATATCGTAATCGCTTTGCCATGAAGGTCTTCCTATCGCGTCCGGAGCGTCTGACGGCAGTGGCATCGGTTGGAGAAGCGGGACACATGGACGCAGCACCTGGAGCAGCAGGTTGCGAGAAATCTCGTTGCTGGAAGTGTTGAATGGGTGCCAGGGACGGTGTTGGTAGGCGCTGCTGAGGGTGAGCAGCTGGTCTGGAGGGTAGGCCTCGTGGTGGGGTGTGCAGTGGAAGTGATGTGGGGCTGGTCGGTGAGGTTACGTTGCCAGCCGGTCGGTGGGCTGTAGGGGATGATCGCTCGACTGCGGACGGGGAGCGTGGTTTCGGGGGTGAGGTTGTGCACTGCTCCAATTCGGGCGCAGGGCTGGAGAGGTGAAGGCGGGAGTCGTCCATGCGTGGTTTTGGGGATGAGGTCGCGCACTGCCCCTATCCTGGCGCAGGGCTGGAGAGGTGAAGGTGGGAGTCGTCCCCGATGATGGTGAGGCGGCGTCTGTGCGGTTGGACGGGCGCGTATTTCCTCATAAATTTTTTGTTTCGCAGAGTTACTCTGCCTGAACCGTCAACCTTCACCACGTATTGATCGAACTGTCGCACTTCTATTACCAGGCCAGTCTTGTCCCATTTCCTGGGGTTGGGGCTGATCTGGTTCTGGATTCTGACCCTGTCTCCGACCACGAGTGGGGATAACCGTCTGGTGTGCTCGGACCAGTGTTCAGTGGCTCTCATGTGCCTGTTCCGCAAGGCATCCTCCCTCGCCGCCAACGTCCCGAGCCAGGTATCGTGTGGCTTGTACCTGCCGGGCACGATCGGGATGAAATCTTTGATCGGACGGCCGAACACACACATAGCGGGAGACAGCTTGGTATCTTTGTCAGGCGTGTTGCGGTATTGTAGCATGGCTCGCTGAAAAGCGTCTGTATCGAGCTCACCGTTCGGTCCTGTGTTGTCTGTGATCAGTCGTTTCGCTGTTTTCACGCCAACTTCGGCTCTGCAGTTTGAATGTGGAAAAGCTACCGAAGCCAGACGGTGGTGTACGCCCCAGTTCCCCAGGAAGTGACGAGTAGCCGTGGATGTGAACTCAGGGCCGCCGTCAGATGACAGTTCGTCGCAGATGCCATAAGTCACGAACACCCTGCGCAGGCTGTTGATGAGGCCTCTGGCGCCATCCGTGGTCCTCTCCACAATCGGCCAGTTTGAGTACCTGTCGACGATCACCAGGTAGTTGGTACCTTTATAGTGGAAATAATCGGCACAGATGCACTGGAAAGGGTAGACGGGGGACACGGAGGAATTGGAGGAGCACTGGGCTGCGAAGGTGCCATACGGTTGCAATGGTTGCAACTGTTCCTGAGGGTAGTGATAGCAGGGGTGATGCCGGGCCAGAACACGGACACCTCAGCCCTCGCGACCATCGACGATACGCCCTGGTGGGCTGCGTGGAGCGCGTTCAGTACATCCTGCCGGAGAGAGGGAGGGATCACAACACGGTTTTTGAATACGACGACGCCGTCCACCGTGTACAGGTCCTCTCGGAATTGGTAATATTCTCTGAGTGGGGGGGAGCTCGTGACGGAAGTCAGGCATGCCTGACTCGATTATCGAGACGAGCTCTGTCATGTGTTGGTCGCTGCTCGTCGCCAATCTTACCCGGTCCCAGGTAACGGACTGCAGCGTGTTCAGAGCTGAGATCGCGGAGGCCATAACCTCGTCGTCGAGGGCTTCGTCGTTGTACGCAGCCGTTCCCTCTGTGCGTATGCCAGCTAAGAATGAGTGGCGCAGAGCAGCTGCCGACGGTAGGTCATCATCAGCAACAGCGTCTTGGCTACTAGCGGAGATGTCGTCTGCCAGGAGCATCTTTTCAGGTTGGCGGTCGCCGGTGGGGTGGCGGGACGTAGCGTCAGCAGCGCGATGCCTCGCACCAGGTACATGGATCATGCGAAATCTGTAGCGGAGAGTCTTCTTCAGATTTCTCAGTCGAGCATTCGGTAAGTCTTCCAGCGACCTGTCGCCAAACACCTTCAGCAGCGGTTTGTGGTCAACCGCGATGATGAGGTCATCGCAGCCGAGGACGAAGTACCTGGCCTTGTCCAGTGCGTCAGCGACTGCCAGAGCCTCCCCCTCGATCGGCGCGTAGCGTGACTCGGCGGGGTGGGTGAAGCGACTGCCAACGAGGGTGACCATCCAACCAGTGCGGCAGCAAAAGGGTTCAGCACCAGGACATTCACAGTGCTTCTGGGATAGCCAGAATCCGATCCCTGACTTCGACCAATCGGTCGCAAGACAGGTCGGCTTTGTTTTGTCAAATATACTTACACCCTCCTCGATCTCACTGATGACAACCTTCGACTCTTCAAACAGATTGTTGAGTTGATCATCCCATCGGAAGGGCGTGCCGGGCTTCAAGAGTTGGCGAAAAGGTATCATTCTCTTTGCCATAGCGAAAGCATACGCCACCTGGTTAATTAGCCCAAACCATGAGCGAATGTCGGTTATGTTCTTTGGTGTAGGAAAGTCACGGATGGCCTGCAGATACTTCTCGCAGGGTCGTACTCTGTCGAGTGTGATTTCGAAGCCAGCAAACTCCACAGTGTCTTGTCCAAATACAAACTTCTCAGGGTTCAGCGTGATGCCGTGTCTGCCGCAGATGTCAAGCCAGTTGACTGCTTGGAAGAAACTTTGTCTCAGGTCGTCCGACCAGAGCAGCGTATCGTCGATACACTTGGTTTTGTTTGGAACGTCGGATACTTTCGTCGTAACGTCTCGAATAGCCATCACCAGAGGCGATATAGCCCTGGGGCGCCGTGCGGTACCGGTACCTGCCCCACGGAGTGATGAAGGTAGTCAGGTGACGGTCTTCCTCGCGGAGGGGCACGCTGTGGTATCCGTTCCAGGCATCGAACACGGTCTTCTTCTTGCCATGGGGCACCGACCGTGCCTGGTGGAACGGTGACTGAGTATGGTGTCTCGCGGGTGGCATGTATGTTCAGGGGCTGGAAGTCGACCGTGCGGCGTGGCTTCCCGTTCTTCTTGGCGCACACCACCATCCGGTGACACCATGTCACCGGTTCGCCGACCGGCACTGGCTCGATTACGCCCAATTTCACGTCTTGGTCGAGTCCACGCTTGACGTCATCTTGCCAGTGAAGAGGGACGGGTACCGGGGTGTGATATGCCACCGGGTCAGCTAGAGGGTCCACCATAAGTTTCAATGGAGGGCCCTCCATCATTGGCAACGGCTGATGCGCACACGTGTTAAATGTGCTTGACTTGTAGTATTCGACCAAGTACTGCCGCAGTCTGTCGCGGTTCTTCTCAGTCGCCAGGAACGGTAGTTGTGATGGCGGCCGGGGCGGTGTTTGACGTATCGGGCAGTCGCATGTGCTGGTCTGACCGCTCTCGCTGCTGATAGCACTATCTCTCGCCGGCACCTCGTCGCTCGCCGTGTCGGCTGCCGAGGTTGCCTCGAGTCGATGCGAAGACGTCTCACCGATCATCGGGAAGTTGTCGGTGATCATGCCGAGCGCGATGAATGCCTCCTTGCTGAGGAACAGCTTGTCGGAGTTGTCCGTGACATAGGTGAGTTGACGAGTTGTTACCACTTTGCCGGTTTTGTCCTTTCCAGAGAGTCGCAGGATGACGGCGCCGAGTATTTTGATGCATCCGTTGTTGGCGGCGTGCATTCTCATCGTGACGGGGATAAGGTCGGCTTATTTGAGGCCTATGCGGTGGATGACTTTGATGCCTGCCAGACAGCTCTGGCAGCCGGTGTCAGTCATCGCACCGAGTGTAGCAATCTTGGGCGCGGCCTTTAGCTCGAATCCGAATGCAGCGTAATCTTCATCGACGGCTGTCACTGTGAGGTTTATGAATGGCTGAGGTTTGGAGGCTTGCTTAATCCATGTGTCGGAAAGGCGATGATAAAACTGATGGTCAAGGGCGATGACTCTCCTGATACGGCGTCGGCCAGTTGTGGCAATCGAGCAGAGGGCCTCCAATACAGCACTTCTTCACATATTGCATGTGAATTCGCTACTATCTCGACTCTTGATGGTTTGTGCTTGCTCCCACACACTGCTTCAAAGTGGTTCTCACGATTGCAGTGGCTGCATGTGTGGCCATAGGCTGGGCAGTCTTTCTTTCGGACCCTGCCTGGGGCACTTTTGCCGTGCCCTTTCCTGCCGCAATATGAGCACACCTCATGGTTGCCGACTGTCATCTCCTTCAGAGCGTCCTTCTTGTTCCATCTGTAGGCGCTGTTAGCAGCCTCGACGCCCTGAGAGTCGAGGAGACGTGATGCTGAGCGCTTGCCGGATTCTTTGGCCTCGGCGAACTGAAAGACATGCTCTAATGTCATGTTCTGGTTCGTGTTGCCGAGTAGGTCCAGTTGAATCTCGGGGTCCTCAATGCCGCGGGTCAGGGCGTCGCGCAAGATGGCCTCCGTGTAGTTCACATCCGCATCGCAGCTCGAGCATTTGGTGATGTACTTGCATACCCCTGCCTGGCCACGGAGTCGGGCGCCGAATGAACGCACGGTTTCGTCACGGTCTTGGCGCATGTTGTGCAGCGCCACTCTAGCAACCATGGTGCTCTCTTCTCTGACTGCGAGTTTCTTTATGGCTGCGAGGACCTCACTTTCACTTCTCCCCATCAGACTACCACCGGCTGATCGTGTGAGGTCTTTGCGAAGGGGTTCATCGCAGCACTCCAGTAGCTGCACCACTTTGTCACGACCCGTGATTTTGGTGGCATCCACATAGTTCATCCATCGCGATGTGAAGTATGACCATTCCTCGCTCGTACCGGCTGAAGATATTGTTGGTCTCCTCACCTTCTCCGCTTGGGCCGTGGCGCAGGCAGCGGACACGGAATGGACAGTGCAATGGGCTGTGAGGAGTGCTGTTACAATGGCGTCGCTGTGTGCGGGGGGTCTCATATGCGCACCCCTCAATTGGACATTTCACCACGGGCATGTTGACCTGTTGAGATTCACTATTGTTTTGTATAAAGTTCCATCATAAATAAGATTCCACTTTTTGTTATTACGTTTATTGACCAATATCCATAACGCTAAACAATGATGGAACTCTGAAACATACAAACAAAACATAAACACACATGAAAAATAAAGGCATCAACATGAAGACATCAATCAATAATAAAGAATATTCTCTATAAAGGACTTAAGAGGGAAAATTTAAGAATTTCTGGGTTTGGGGGTTCAGATCAAAACCGAAACAAAGTTAAGAAGTTCTGGTTAAAGGGTTGTTACCATAAAGTCCCACTACCAAGATCCAAGCTGTAGAGATTGAGGAACTTTGTGCTCCAGTCGCTCTTTGTTTAGATATGGCATGTATCCAAGAATTGCAAGTTAAAGGAATTAATTTGGGCAATAATAAGTTTGAAGGAACAGAAGATATTAGTCTTTTGATTGGAGCTGACTATTATTGGGACTTCATCACTGGCAATATTGCCCGCACATCTCAAGGTCCTGTAGCTATTGAAAGTAAGCTAGGCTGGATGCTGCATGGTAGCTATTGCAATGAAATGGAGGTAAAAGCTTTTTTTGTTAAGATTGAGGAGAACGGCCATGGTTTGGAAAGGCATTTGAAAGCCTTTTGGGAACTTGAATCCATTGGCATAAAGGACAAACAGGAGAAGCAAGCAATTGCAGTGAACAGTGATGTTTTAAAGCAATTTGTTAAAGGTATTGAGTTGGTCTCCCTTGGAAGGATTCATGCAAACCCAGCTCAAACCTTCAGCTAGCTAATAGGAGTTTAGAGACTTCATTGCACAGGCTAAGAAAAAATGAGTTGTTAAATGAATACAATGAGGCCATCCTCAGATATGTAAATGAGGGCTATGCTGAAAGAGTGCAATGTGAGCTGGTGAGCCAGGAGGCACATTATCTGCCGCACCATGCAGTGGTACGGCGAAACAAAACTACCACTAAATTGAGGGTAGTTTTTGATGGCTCAGCCAAGGTCAAAGTTGGTGTGTCCTTGAATGACAGTTTGGATGCTGGGCCAAATTTAAATGCAGATTTATTTTCCGCGTTACTCAGATTCAGGTTTGGTAGAGTAGCATTGACTGCAGATGTGAAGCAACCAGTTTTGAGGATAAAGTTAAAACCAGAGGACAATGATGCAGTAAGGTATCTGTGGGTGGATAGGAAAACTTGTTAAAAAATGAACCCAAGGTTCAAGCATATGAAATGAAGTCAGTGTTGTTTGGCCTCAGCTCTAGTCCATTTCTGTTGGCAGCTACTATGCAGCACCATTTTAAGAAATAGTCTGAAGTCTATCCTAATACTATTGAACACATAAGGCAAAATTTTTATATTGATGATTTGCTGTGTTCCGTGGATAATACAGAAATGGCAAACAGATATTCATGGAGGCTAGAGCTATAATGAGGGAGGCTGGCATGGCGCTTAGAAAATGGCAGACAAATCATTCTCAGTTTCAACAGTTTATGAGTGAGGCTTGTGTAGGACCTAATGCAGCAGAAAGTATTGAGGATTCTGGTATTAAGGAGCTGTGGGCAATAGACACAAAGGTGTTAGGCATTGTTTGGCAGCAAGGAAAGGATTTGTTTACCTTCAATGGGAAATCTTTAGTTGAGTTGGCTGAGAATGAAACAAGGTGGACAAAACGTATAGAGCTTAGTTTGGCTTCGAAGGTCTTTGATCCTCTTGGATTCCTAACTCCATTTTTGATAAAGTAAAAAATTTGGTTTCAAAGCCTCTGGGAAGTTGGACTTGGCTGGGACTAAGAGTTACCCGATCATATGATGGTAAAGTGGAAATATTGGTCCAAAAAATTGGCACATCTTGGCGGCATTGAAATCCCAAGATGGTACTTTGGAGAGTTGGACAATAGTTCAGGTAATTCAGAGCTGCACATCTTTTGTGACTGAAGTGAGGAATCCTATGCAAATTCTATTTATATAAGAGGCACATTTGAAGAGGAAGTAAGGTGCAGGTTGGTTGCTGCAAAGAGCAGAGTAGCACCTTTGAAAAGGCTTTCTATTCCAAGGTTGGAATTAATGGGTGCAGTCATTACTAGTCGGCTTGCAGTTATAGTGCAAAACTCTTTGGGTCTTTATGAAATTCAAAGCTATTATTGGACAGACTCCACTATAGTTTGGCACTGGTTAAGAAGCCAGGCAAGGAAATGGAAACCATTTGTTGCCAATAGGGTGGAGGAAATTCAAGCACACACAGATCCAAAGTAATGGAAGCATTGTCCAGGCACCCAAACCCCAGCTGATTTATCAACACGAGGAATTTCAGTGAAAGATCTTGCACAGTCAAATTTGTGGTGGAATGGATCAGAGTGGCTAAAACTTGGAAGTGAAAATTGGCCTTCTAATCAGCTTATTGTCGGAGAAAACCAGGCTGAAGAAGAGTGGGTGAGCGAGATGAGAAAATGTAGTGTGAACAGTTGTTAAGTTATGCAGCAGGACCCCATATTAAGGCTTGAGTACGTTAGCAGTCTGAAAAGGTTGTTAAGATTGACAGCATGGGTATATAGATTTACAGACAACATCAAGGGAAAAACAAGAAGGGAAGGAGGTTTGAACAGTAAGGAGATTCAGTAAGCCAGGCACTACTGGTTGGTATATGTGCAGAAGGAAAAATTTGGTGAAGAAAAAAAAATTGCTCGCCAGCAGTCCATTACAGGTTCTACCAACCATTCTGCTCTCAAAGGTTTGGATGTATTTTTAGATCTGGATTTATTGAGAGTAGGAGGTAGACTACAGTTTTCTGGGCTTCCAGAGGAGAGAAGACATCCAATTTTGCTACTTTCTGGGCGGCACCTTATGGAACTTTTGATCCTGGATACTCATGATAAGTTGTTGCATGCTGGAGTTAGAGAAGTGATAATAGAGATCAGACAGCAGTTTTGGATTCCCAAAATTAAACAAGTAGTAAAAAAGGTCTTGCATAGATGTGTGGTTTGCATGAAAAAACACACATGTGTGGTTTGCATGAAGAAGTGGCTCCACTTCCAAGAGAACTGTGCCCCATTTGATGTATTTGGAGTAGACTTTGGGGGTCCAGTCTATGTGTATGAACAACGGGAGTCCAACAAAGGTTATATATGTCTTTTTACATGTGCTACCACCAGAGCAATCCATTTGGAGTTGGTAAGCAACTTAAGTCGTGATGTATTTCTTTTGGCCTTTTAATTTTTTGAGTTCTTGTGGCATCGCTGTTTGGGCACTGGCAGCGTCCTTTCTACTCGTTTGTTGAAAATGCGGCACTGATAGGGCGTGGTCTTATAGAGAGCTCTCTTGCAATTCAGTTTGGTTGTTTCGATACAGGATTGTTGCATCGTACAATGGTGTAAGTTGTGTTGTTGTTGTTGCAAGGTTTAGAAACAAGACCATAAATAGTGCCCCTTTTGTTTTTCTTAATTTTATGCTACTGAGGCTTAAAGTAGGCCCACATCGAGTCAGCAATCCTGAGGTAGGACCGAATAGGCCCTCCAAGTCCGTAAGTTTGTTTTAGTCTTGCTTAACTTAGACTGTAAGTTAAAGTAGCCCTTCAAAGCTTGGCCGTTCAAGGCTCAGCTGGGATTCTGAACCCAATAAAAAAAATAAAATATCAGTTATAGACTGAGGTAGGTTCATTTCTTATGAGGTTAGGCTTAGTTACTGATATACGAGTATAGCTAGTTTTAAGCATAAAATTTGGAGTAGGATTCTGCCCAAAAGAAAATAAAAGCTTAAAAGTTTGGTTTCTAGTCACAGTCACATTGTTTATTTGACGGTAAAATGTTATAGAACTTCTTAAAGGGAAGGAATACATACAACAAACAAAACATCTTTATTGCGGATCATTCACAATCCATAGCCACGTAACCTAACATACAAGTACAATTTTATGTACATTGAACTTAATACAAAAATAAGGCCAACATAGCCACTTAACCTAGCATACTGGCATACTGTTTGATTAATTATCTGACAATTTTATGTATAGTGTTATTACATGAGACGTCATCAACCGAAAAAAAGCATTTGTAATCATAAGAGAAAATAATTGTAGCTTAATGGAAAAATCAGAGATATTATGAAAATAAAGAGGAGTTTCATAAAAATGCTGATGAATTATGGAAAGCTGAGTTCGGATATGATTTTGTGGAAACTATATTTTGAATTATTAATTATACAACAACCAAAACATCTTTGTTGCGGATCATTCACAATCCATAGCCACTTAACCTAATGACATATAATTCCTTTCCTTTCAGGTCATTCTGCCCCAGATTATAATCTGAATCATTCGTGATGGTGTTATTCATTTATGGTTGTGTTGTGTTCTTAAGCTTGCGTTGCGCCTACGGGTCTATATAAGGTATAGTTGCAATTACTTAGCTAGTAATACTTATTACTTATAATTATATGCTGTTCTACATTGCCTGGTCAGAGCCGGTTTTGTATTTCTATTGCCTTATATGTAATCTTGATTATACTTATCTGCTATGTTATACGTACCTTAATTTTGAATTATGCGCACTTGTTACCTAATACTAACTTGTTTAATACTATACTTTAACGCTAAAATGTGAGTATTGTTATGTCTATTTTTATTAATTAGCTGTTATTATATTTCTTATTATATTTACAATATTCATTTGTTAGTGAAATAAAACCTGAATTGAATCTCTCCTTTTCCGGCACTACACCTAACATCAAGTACAATCTTACGTATTATACAATGAACGTAATACAAAAATAAGACCAACATAGCCACTTATTATAACACATATTATAACACTTATAACACTTATTATGGCATAGCCACTTATAACACTTATTATAACATAGCCACTTATTATAACACAACTTAATATAGTATAGGGTTACCATATTTGAACTTTCAAAAAAGAGGACACTCCGGAGAGTGGGGATGTATCTGTATCAGTATCTACCAACTCACGTTGTATTAATGTGTTATATATACTGTGTACTACATGTCGTCTATAATGAGTATCTACAAATAAGAACAAGTATTATGGCTTAAAAAATCAATGTTATAAATATTCAAATTTCCCGGACATGTCCGGGAAAAACCGGACGTATGGTAACCCTAATATAGTATATAATCTTTGCTAACATTACAAAAATAAGGTATTGTAAACCAGCAGTTGTCTGAACCAAGACTGCCATATAGGTGAAAGGTACACAGTACACATTAGAGCTGTTTTGGATCCTAGTAATGAAATTATATATATTCTTCCGGATTAACATTTGGCTGGTAGGTAGGTACGTAGGTTACGCGTAGTAAACATAAAACTGGCACTGCACCATTTTGGTTCCCTACATAGCATACGAAAAATATTATTATAAGCATCAGAGAGTTTATTCATAGCAGTTTTTCCGTAGTTCCACCACAGATGGGATGTATACAATGCAGTACAGTAAGTTCTAAAAAGATAAGTTTTAAATGATTCTGAACACAAATTTCCTTACTAGCATGTTACCCTGTACATACAGCTTTTTACGTTGCCTCTCAATATGAAGTTCACCTCGCAGCTCGTGAGTAATTACATGACCTAAGTATTTACATGTGTCCTTGACAGGTATTGTCTGACCATTCAGACGAATTGTGTTCCCCTCATGTCTAAATGTTCCCTAACTTTCAGTATTTTTGTTTCTGTGTGCAGGTGTTCTTTTGGTGTTGTTTGAGCGCATCCTGTTATGATACGAAGTGCGTTGTTTTGTATTGTTTGTAAGGTGTTTATGTGTGTGTTTGAGATAATGGGTGCCCAGCATGGGCTAGCATAGTCCATAACTGAGCAAATATATTGTTTGTATATGAGTGATGTTGTTTTCTGGTGGTGTCCAAAGTTTGTGCCGTGTTAGTACCGTAAGCGTGTTAAGTCTTGACGTACATTTGTTTTTAATGTCCTGAATGTGGTTTGCAAAAGATAATGATGTGCTGTATGTGACTCCAACTTCCAAGTATTTTGGTCCTGTGATTGTGTGGAATGTTGGTGTTGTTTAGTGTAAGCTGAGGAGTTATCTGGTGTTCTTTTGTGTTGCTTGTAAGCAAAGTGATGGTTGATTTTGTGGGTGCTACTTTGAGTCTATTGTGTGTGAGCCAGTCATGTATACTGTTTATGTATGTTTGTAGGTTATTTACAGATCTACAGATCTACAGAAGCTAAGGCTAACAAAGACCCTAAGATCCACTCTAAGGTTAGCCCGAGAGAAAGGAAAGAGTAGGGGGTTAAGAGAAGAGAAGAGAATAAGGGGTTAAGTAAGGAGGAACACCTATCACTCGTGGGTTAACATTCATTCAGAAAAAGTGAAAAAAGACTTACCATCATCATCCGCCGGCCACTGCCGACAAGTCAGAAAAATAGTCGGAGAGAATAGGAGAGGGGTGAAAGATGAAAAGAAGTAAAATAAAAACCTTACAAACCATGCAAACAGTCTTAACTCACTGTCATACCATGCAAACTACAAACATGCAAGAAAAGAGAGTTACAGCCATGCAAAGTAAGGAGAGGATAAGAAAAAAAAAAAAGGTAGGTAAAGTTAAACAAAGAGTGAGTTAGTTTACGCTACGAGCTACATCTACGTTCGTGTTAGTCTAATTTTTTTTTTTAAATTTTTATTGCTGGCATCACACGCTGGCATGTCACAAGCTGGCATTTATCGTAAACAGACTCATCCTCGACCACCACCACCAGAGCTCCTGTTGCTAATTGTTTTTTTTTAAATTTAAACAACGTTAATATTTTTAAAATGTCTGTCAAGACGGTTCTTAAACACATTAACGCTGGTAGAGTTCACGACGGGCGCGGGAAGATTATTCCATTTACCAATTACTTTAAACGTAAAGAAGTTTTAGCGATATTAGTAATGAAACGTCTGCCACGCAACTTAAATCCGTTATTACGAGTATTACTATTATCGTAAGTGAACAATTTGTCCAAATTTACGTTATCGATGATATTAACGATTTTGAAAACTTCAATAAGCTCCCCCCTTAATCTCCTAGTTTCGAGTGAATGCAGGTCTAACTCTTTAATCCTATCTTCATAAGGCTTGTTGCGCAATGACGGAATTAGTTTCGTGGCACGACGCTGAACCCTTTCTAACCTATCAATATCCTCACGCAAGTACGGGCACCAAAACTAGGGTTGCCAACCGTCCTTTTTTGAAAAGGACAGTCCTTTTTTGTAGATTTTTGTCCTTGTCCTTTCCTGAGTTCGGAAAGGACGCCATTTGTCCTTTTCTGATAACAATCTTGTTCCAAACAACAGTTTTATAACAAAAATTTTGTTTAAAAGGAAATAATTACAAAGTCTTAAGTCGAGTAACATTTTATAAATTCATTTCTTCACTTAAATGTTAACGTTCCGTGTAGCGGAAAAGTATAAATTTAAAAATAAATATTGTTACCATAAATTTTGTCAATGCATGACTCAATGGGTCAATATCTGTATATCAATAAAAATATTTACTCTAAGAAAATATGCAATAAAAAAGCATGCAGTATAAATTGTAATAAATTATAAATAAAATTTTACTTCTTTCCCTAACCTTGTAGACAGTATATTGGAATTGATGTTCTTGTCCTTTTTTCAAACTTCATGGAGTTGGCAACCCTAACCAAAACTGAACGGCATATTCTAAATGAGGCCTGACTAGGGACTTGTAAAGGGCCAATATAATATCCTTCGATTTAAATTCGAAATTACGCGCTATGAAGCCTAACATCCTATTAGCTTTTGCGCAAGACTCCAGGCACTGGTTCCTAACCTTTAAATCCTTAGATACGCGTACGCCTAAATCTACTTCCTCGTCAACGCTCGCTAACTCCCTATCATCCATCGTGTACGTGTAATTATTGTTACGAGAACCTATATGCAAAACTTTACATTTGTCTATGTTAAATTGCATCTGCCACTTATCTGTACACTCCATAATCCTATTTACATCGTCTTGGAGCCTATTTCTATCGTCTTCGTTAACAACCTTACCGCCTATTTTAGTATCGTCCGCGAATTTTGATACGTTACTAGTCAATCCTACATCTATGTCGTTAATGTAAATTACGAATAGCAATGGGCCTAACACTGAACCCTGTGGGACACCGCTACCTACATCTAACCACCCCGATTCACTACCATTAACTACGACCCTCTGCCTCCTAGCACGAAGCCATTCTTCTAACCAGTTAGCTACCTGACCGCGTATACCGTGCGCTTTGACCTTCGCAATTAGTCTTCTATGCGGAACTGTATCGAACACCTTTTTAAAATCTAAATAAATAACGTCAGCCGCTCTATGCCTATCGTATTCGCGCACTATTTCGTTATAAAATTCTAACAAATTAGTTAAACAAGACCTATGGCGTCGAAACCCATGCTGACTACTATTAATCAAATCTCTACTTTCTAAGTGATCGATGATACGATCCCTAACTACGGATTCCAAAAGTTTACCGACAATTGACGTTAAACTAATGGGCCTATAATTGCTAGCTACTGCGCGGTCGCCTTTTTTAAAAATAGGCGTGACGTTAGCTAATTTGAAGTCTTCAGGAATAATCCCCGTTTCGAGTAACTGATTAAAAATCTTCGTTAAGGGGCCTACGATAACTTCTTTCAAATCTTTCAAATGTTTGGGATAAAACGCGTCAGGGCCTGGAGCCTTGCTAACTTTTAGCCTCTCGATATAATGCGCAATCTCATCCTGGTAAACAGTTATTTCATCCAAAATAGTCTCGCTACTAAATGGAACGATATCGTCCACGTCGGGGACATTATTTACGTCTTCTACGGTAAAAACTGTCGAAAAAAAGTTATTGAAAATACCCGCCATCGCCTGAGCATCAGAAGCCAAAGCGCCATTAACATCCACTAGAGGACCTACGTTATCTTTTATCGGCTTACGATTATTAACGTATTCAAAAAACTTTTTTGGATTATGTTTACTATCCGCAGCTATAAGTATCTCTAAATTACGCTTGGCATTCCTAACTGATCTTTTAACCTGACGTCTAAGCTCGATATATCTATTAAAGTTAGCTGCCGTGCCATTGCATTTATTAAGTCTATACGCTCTATTACGCTCGTTTATGAACTCGCCTATTTCCCTAGTCCACCACTTGGGCCTACCATGATTTCTAGCGCGCTTGGGCCTACGAAGAATAAACTCCCTTTCAATATTCCTAAAACTTTCTTTAAACGCCACCCAATGCAAATTTGTGTCATTACCCATAAATAAGTTATTCCAGTCCACTACTCTCATCCTATCCGCAAAACTATCAAAATTAGCCCTACGAAAATCAGGGACTTCTATTACGTTACTATCCTTAGTGTTTTCTATCAGTAACTTAAACCTAAGAATTTGATGATCACTACATCCTAAACTCTCGCCTACTTCTAAACCTTCGACTATATTCTCGCCGTTCGTCATCCCCAAATCTAAAATATTATCACCGCGCGTTGGATCGGTAACCATCTGTCGTAAAAAGTTATCTTCCATAAACTCGATCAATCTCAAACCCTCCTCATTACCAATAAAAGGCTTATAATTAAAATTAGGGCAGTTAAAGTCTCCGACAATTATACTTTTCCGATTGTCAATAAAGTTACCAAGAACTGAGTAAAATCTAGTATCTGTACCGAGGGGTTGAACGGGAGGTCTATAAACAACAACAAAATTAAAACTAATACTACGCGCCCTAACTTCAACACATATCGCATTAATTGCTGCCGGAAAATCTAACTTAACCTCGATAGCCCTAAGGGAATTACGAATGTACAGCAAAACGCCGCCACCAAACCTATGTAACCTATCATTTGTAAAGAGTTTAAAACCTGGTATATCAAGTTCCCCCAACAAGTCCCGAGTCACGGTATTTAACCAAGTTTCAGTGATAGCAACTATATCGTAGTTACCGGAATAAATTATCGCCTTAAATTCATTTAATTTATTTCTAATACTACGCGCGTTACAATAAAAGACGTTTAAGTTATTTTTTACCACGGGCCCACGTTTTAAACTATTTTTCACGTCGGGCCCGCGTTCCCCGGACCCACAACGTTTAAAGAAGGCTTCGACCTATACAGCTTTCGCACGTCTTCGTCTATTAATCTACCTAGCCTAGCATTACCTATTTCATTAAAATGCACCCCCATCTTTTATAAAAAGGCTAGGATCACTGAATTCGGACCACAGCTTTACGAAGGGTACATTTTCCTCAGCACAAATCTCTTCTAATTTATTATTCAAAAATATTGTTTTTGACGTAATCCTAAGACCCAACCCGTGCCTAGGGGTAATACCTAGAACTAAAGACCTATCTGACCTCGCCTTCAGGGACCTAATTAACCCCCTATATCTCTCCAAAAGGTCAGGCACTCTCGTATCGGGCCGATACGAGTCGTTGCCTCCTACCATCGTCACCAACATCGAGTGACGGGAGGCAACGTCAATTCTATCTACTTCGTCTCTAACTCTGTCAACCCTGGCCCCTGGGAGACAGACCCTCCTCCTCTTGGTTGGATGCCGTTCAACGAACTCTTTGTCCATGTGGCGCACTAAAGAGTCCCCAATTAAAATAGTTTCCCCCTCATTCACGTCCCTTTCCAAATGGGCGAAAAGGTGTCGTTGTTGTTGTGGGTGGATGTTAGAGTGATGTCATCTGCATATGATGATAAGGTAAGTTTGTTATCTACGGGTGTTGGAATGTCATGCATGTATAAGTTGAACAGTGTTGGTGAGAGAACAGAGCCTTGAGGGACCCCGTTCGGAAACAGCTTGTTTTTGGATGACTTGCCATTAAATGTGACATGTGAGTATCTTCCTGAAAGATAATTGCTCAGACACCTTTTGGTGTTATTGTGCATGTTTGTGTTGAGTATTTTGTTTATGAGAGGGAAGCGTGGGATAGCATCAAATGCTTTACTAATGTCTATTGTTGCTAATAGTGTACGTTGAGCTGGTCGTCTGGAGTTGATGCCATCCATGATGTGCTGCGTGAGGTTAGTGAGTAATGTCGTGGTTGAGTGGTGAAGTCTGAATCCATTTTGAGTAGGCGATAGTAGTATGTGTGGGTTGGTGATTTGTAAGATTAGTCTTTCTGTTACTTTGGAAGGTGTGCATAGTAAATTAATGGGTCTATAGGAAGCTGGTTCTGTTGGATTTTTTTTTGGTTTGAGTAGTGTAATAATTTTACCTTGTTCCCATATGTCAGGAATAATACAGTGTTGGTATGAATATGTGCTGATATTTGTGAGAGCTAGTATTCCTTGTGGGCCCAAGTGTTTAAGGTGTATATTAGGTATGTTGTCTGGTCCAGTAGCCTTCGCATTCTTAATGTTTTTGATGATCTTGGTGGTCTGGTCTGTATTGAAGGGTGTAATGGTCGTGTCGAGTCTGTAGATTTTCTTGTGTCTGGCTGTTTGTCTGTCTGCGTGTTTCTGGTTGTTGTCTCTGTTTAAGTGATTTATCTTTGCGTAGTGATTAACTAGAATATTAGCTTGTTGTGTATATGTTGGGATATGATTTTGGTTGTGACAGATAGCCGCGTGTGAGGTGTGAATGCTGCTGTTAGAGTGGGTAATACTCAGGGCCGTTTCTAGCCATTAGGGGGCCCGAAGCAGTATACCCATTTGAGGCCCCACCCCTCCATCCACCAACTCACGCCTTACTACATCACATCAGCACACACATACAAAAAATGGCTGTGTTAATAAAAAGCAATTATGAAACAATTTTAATGAAACATTTATGTCCAAAACAACAAATATGTACTTTCAGAAGACAAACAGAAAAAAATACTCTTCATGAAATTCCTGAAAATTAGCTTATACATTATTTACAGTACAGTAAATGACACAGAACTATGTATAAAAAAATAATGCAATTATCAACTACCAAACAATTACTAACTCTACGATACAATCGTGTAATAGCTAACAGCTATACAGAACAGTTTGTATCTTCAAAACTAGTTGATGCTTATGATGCCAAGGCCACTGAAGTGATCCTGCCCCATTGATGATCTGAGGTAGTTCTTGATTAGCTTCATCTTAGAGAAGCTCCTCTCGGCTGATGCTACTGTCACAGGTAGAGTGCAGGCAATTCTTAGTGCAACCCAGAGATTGGGGTATAGTTCCTCCAGTTGCTTCCTTCTGATGAATGAAGGAGAGAAGCTCCAATGCAGTCATGTTGTGTGAAGGTAAAGTCGGCAAGTTCTTAATTTCGAGGGCCAGTTCTCTTCCATCAATGTCAGAGTCAGCTCCAGAGCTCAGTATCTTCGAGAGCTTTTCACACTTGCAGGACAAGTCTTCCTTGTTCGTAGTGAAGTTTAGGAGAACCCCAAATATGTCCCTCACATCATCTAATGTTTTGAATCTCTCATTTATTGACCCGATGGCACAATCCACCACCACATTGAAAAATTTGACTTCCAGCCTCTTTAAGGCTTCTGTAAATGGTTCGTCAGGAACTTCGTAAGCAAAGTGCTTTGTGGCCCCCTAGTACCAGCGGGGCCCTAAGCGGCCGCTTTGTCTGCTTATGCCAGGAAACGGCCCTGGTAATGCTGTTTATAGTCTTGTATAGCCTGGATGTATCTGTGGAGTGGTTTAGTGTTGTTATAAATTCCCTAAATGTTTCTGTTTGTTGTATATTTCTGTGTTGAGCTGTTGTATCTGCTGTTTTATGGCTTCTGTGTGTGGTGTTTGTGTGTTATGTTTGAGGTTGTTACGTTGCCTTATGAGGTCGGCTATTTCTCTAGTGTAATTTGGGTTGTATTTCCTAATGTTGCCCTTGGGTATGTATTTGTTTGCATTATTGATGATCTGATTAAATGTCTTGAGTGTTGTATTGATGTTTATGATGGGTGTGCTGTTTAATGTGGTGAATTGTTCTTCAGTCTGTATTTTGAACTGTTCCCAATAAGCTTTCTTGTAATTTCTGTAAGTGTGCCAAAGGCTGTTGGGGCAGAGTGTAGAACGTGTTGTAATGATGATGGGCAGGTGGTCTGGTGACAGTTGTTTTTCTGTTCTCCAGTGTGTATGTGTTGCTAGTGAGGGGCAGAGGCGTAACTAACGGGGAGGACGGGGGGGACATACAGTGATGGGCAGTATCTAGATACATGTATCGCCGATACGTATCGATCGATACTTTTTTATCGGTATCGGTATCGCTTTAGCTACTTGACAAAAATATCGATTTATCGGTATCGCTAAGGTCAATTTTCTTAAATGTATCGAAAAAAATCGATACTTCGATACATCGATACATTAATAAGAATTTTTAAAGTGGATGACAATAAAAGGCAAATTTAATACTAACATTGTCAAAAAGAGAGTTCAAGAAATGTTGGTTAATGCTGTTAAGACCCTCAGCGAGCAGACCCCCCAGCAACAACTAAGTGATGCTGCATCTGACGGAAGTGCAGATGATTTCTTCTGTTATGAGTCTGCTTCCACTAATGTCTCTGCAACCCAAGATTCCACTGAGATGGAAGTTTTACAGTATCTGGGTGACGGAAGTCATTCTCTCCAATCTCTGAGGCAGTACCCAGGAATTCTACGGGTCTTCCTGAAGTATAACACACCACTACCATCCTCTGCTCCTGTAGAACGGTTGTTTAGTTTGGCTGGTCACATTCACGCTCCAAAAAGGAATAGACTGTCTGACCAGATGTTTAGCCAGCTGGTATTTTTGAAGGGTAATAGTAATTACTTTTAATTGTTAGTGTAATATTTTCAGTCATTCATGTATCCTACAAAATTAAAACATACTTTCATTAAATAAAGCAATTGTTTTTATTTACATCTATAAAACCCATTAAAATGTCGTTGATTTTACTTACAGTGCGTACAAATTACTAGTATAAACAATAATATCTAATACCTACATATTAAACGAATAATTATAAAAATGTACCGACGATACATGTATCGGCGATGCATGTATCGGTATCGGTATCGCTTAAGACATCTAGAAAGTATCGGCGTATCGGTATCGCCTAAGACGTTGTTCATGTATCGATGTATCGGTATCGCTTTAGCGATTTTCATGTATCGATGCCCATCACTGGGGACATGTCCCCCCCAACTTTTGAACTGAGGGGGATAATATAGGTTTTGTCCCCCCCCCCCAAACTTTTGATCTAAGTTAGCTTACGTGAAGGAAAATATTTAGTTCTTGAAATAATTAATCTATGATGAGTAAATCATTAATTATATTAGTCCTATTAGTATGCTGGAAAGTATTATTGATTCAGTACTAATACTGCAGTGATATCATAGATACTTTAATGAGACATCTAATTATTTTTTACTTTAATTATTGCATATATCTTTTTCCTTTAATGTTAAGTATATACTTGATATACATAAGGTAGTTGTGAAAATGCTTCTTTGATTTTCCTATTACTATCATAAATATAGATCATTCTCTAAATCATATTATTTTAAGAGCATCATTTTGGTTGCAAACACATTACCTACAGGATAGCAGCACAGAAATTCATCGCAGGATTTTTCATCATTATAGTTGTCCCCCCCAACTTTTGGAAGCTAGTTACGCTCTTGGTGAGGGGGAACAGAGCGTTATGTCTGGGGAGGAGTTTGAGTATCCTGCTTGATGTGGTATGTGTGTTAGTGATGTAGCGGATGTCATTTTTTTCACATCCGCGGATGCGGATGCGGATGCGGATGAGGATGTTTGATTTCAACATCCGCGGATGCGGATGTCTACATTTTCGTTATTTTTTAGGATATATTCGAGATTTGTTGTGTTTAACGTATATAATAAGTTATTATATAGAGAGAGCTGTAGCTATAATGTAGTATAATTGATTAATTGTACAATAATTGCTGTACTTTTCTCTGAACATATAAAATAATATCAAGCATCTAACTAATATAGAAATCAATTAGTGAATTCGTCTGCAAATAAATTCGTTATATTTTGTTGAGTTTCAGCCACAATTAGAAACCATAATTGTGTTACCAGGATGCGGGACGTGAACCCAACTCAAATGCACCCCACCGACCTCTTTCCCCAACCTCCACCCTTATAGAAAGAGATCTTTAATTAGCTTGATAACTATTTATATTAAGTTTAAAGTTTTATTAGGCATATTTATAAATGAGTAATTAAAATAAAGTAAACTAAGATGTTCATCGTTTAATGTTCAAACTTAATTATAGGAAGGTTATGCTTAAGGAACATTAATTTTTCTGCCTTTTCTGCTGCCAGTCTGTTTCTCTTTTCATCATATAT
The DNA here is from genome assembly GCA_023014485.1 of Bathynomus jamesi. Lineage (NCBI taxonomy): Eukaryota > Metazoa > Arthropoda > Malacostraca > Isopoda > Cirolanidae > Bathynomus > Bathynomus jamesi. The sequence goes on along the minus strand of JAJOZX010001401.1, from coordinate 727,195 downwards.
TAATCCAGCACTGCTAAATAATCTCTCGCTTGGTACGTTTGTTGGAGGACAGGCTAAATGTTTCCTTGCAAGTTTACTCAAGTATGGATAGATATTCTGCGTATTTTTCCACTAACTAATAGGATTGTCACATGCAGCCAGGCGTTTTTCTTGGTGATAGCTCTCGATCATTTTTACTACATCTTTTGACATCGCGTAGGTCTCGTCATTGCTGCTTGACTCAAGAAACTGAGAGACAGATTCTGTGATAGATTTGCTTGTTGAAGGTGTTGAATCTGTCGCTTCGCCACCCACCAAAAGAATAAAAGTTTCAGTGACAGAACCAAGAGATTGAAGCTCTTCAACTGCTTTGCCAAGTGATGATTTAACTCGTTCTAATGTACTAGGTGAAAATAACTTAGCTTTGTAACGTGGATCTAAGTAGGTTGCAAGAGAGTAACTTCATACAAGAACAGCCTCTCGTCTTGTCGCTTGCATCACTTTTGCGCACAATGAACTAGTTCTATTAATATAGTAGAATTTGATAATTTCCGCTTATTAATGACATTTTATCTCAACGGTCCACATCCGCACGACATCCGCAGTCCAAAGTGCGGATGCGGGTGCGGATGCGGATGCGAGAAAATGTGCGGATGTTCCGCGGATGCAGATGCGGATGCGGATGTGACCTACATCCAGTGGCGGTCCTAGCTTACATGACGCCCTGGGCGAACCTCACCTTCAGCGCCCCCCCCCCCCCCTGTTCGCCAACACACACACATTCGAATCCCCCCAAAATAAAGGACAGACATAACTCTTTCACAAAATAACTTTTTATTGGACTAATTGTTGGAACTTCAGAACCAAAACAAAGACTCAAATTTCTGAATTTTACAAATCCTTCATCACGTAAATAGAATAACTCACTTAAGAGAATGTAATTATGATACTATGAACAGGAAAAATACAAATTAAATTGCACAACTGCCATAAATAAACTAGAGAATCAAATTTCTAAATTGTACAAATGCTCTATCACATAAATAGAATAAGACACTTAAGAGAGGGTAATTATTATGCTACACTTTGAACAAGAAACAAAATAAATTGCACCACAGCACAACTGCCATCTAAAGCCTGACTCTTCTTACCTTCCTTGATGCAAAGTCATTGATCTTTTATTATTTATTTTATTTTATTTTTTATTTTTATTTATTTCTTTATTTATTTATTCTTAGTTTTATTTTTATTTTTTTTGCAGGCGCTCATGCCGCCCCTCCACAAATGCCGCCCTGTGCGGCTGCCCATATTGCCCATATGAGGAACCGCCACTGCCTACATCACTAATGTGTGTATGTTCTTCTGTATTGTTAAGAATGAAGAGGCTGTTTAGTTGTGTGGCTATGTTGGCACCTCTGGTGTTGCTTTGGTTGTGCAGGTACCAACTAATGTCTCTAGCGTTGAAGTCTCCTTCTAAGATAACATTAGTGAGAGAGGCCAATTCCAATTAAATTAAATTCAGTTAAATTTGAATGTGGGAGTGTAACTGACTCATAAGAAAATCATTCCCAAAGTGAAATTAAAGGATTGGCAAGCTCGTGTAATATTGTCTTGTTCGTATTAAGGTGTTCTGTTATACAAATTTATTTTCCTGTTTGGGTATTATTAGCCTGGGGTCACAGTGGGGTAGCATTGAGAAATCACATCAGCTCTATGGGATTACAAATTTTTAATGTATAGCGACTCAATGATTTTTCTGTCGCATTCAGTAAGCTGGGAAGCCAGAACTAAAAATTTGACCACTTCCCTAAATATGCAGAACTCATCCTTTAATGTCCCTCTCTCCCGCCGTTGCCAATTTTTTTCGCTCATTCCATCCAACACCTTTGATCCGTTACCTTGTCTACTTTGGGTAAGTTCCTATTTTTATATATTTGTATTTTATACTATAGTGATTGACATTTAATTGTTTTGCCATCACTGTTTTTTTTGTATTATTCTTTTATTATGTATCCTGTTTAACTTTTAATTTGTATCTTTTAATTTTTTAATTTGTATATCTTTTAATTATGTACTTTTTCCTATGTTTCTTGTTTAACTTTTAATTATTCTTGTTTGTTCAGCGTTGCATTGATAATGACCCTCAATTGGGACGAAACGTTTGCATTAAATGTTCGGAGCCATCGTCCTGGATTTTTTATTTCTTATCAAACTTTGGTTCCCCAAGAATGATTCTGTCGCTAGTATATATATATATATATATATATATATATATATATATATATTTATTTATCTATTTATTTATGCAGGAAGGAAGAGCCAAGGGCGAACGCCCGCAAAAGTGCCCTTCCCCCATAGAAGAAAAAGAGAGCCAAAATCAAGGTTCAGGGTTATCGAAATGCCTAGACACTCTGCGTTTGAAAGACTGGAGGTCATAGACAGGGAGAAAAGTGGAGTGAGGAAGAATGTTCTAGAGTTGACCGGTTGAATAGATGAAGGACTGGAAATACCGATTAACCCTTGCGTTAGAGAGTTGGACAGAAAACTAATGAGAAAGTGTAGAAAGTCTGGTGCTGCGTGTTCTCCTTAAAGGAGGAGGCATGCAGTTAGAGAGTTTAGAAGAGCAGTGTCCGTTATAATAGTGATAAGTGATAGTAAAGAGAGAGTGAGGTAACATTGCGGCGAAGAGAGAAAGAGATTGAAGACAGTGAGTAAGAGGCAGGGAATTGATGAGACAAAAAGCCTTTGATTCCACCCAGTCAAGTATGGCTGTGTGGGTTGAGGCACCCCATACATGAGAAGCATACTCCATACAGGGGCGGACAAGACCCCTGTACAAAGACAGCAACTGAACGGGGGTGAAGAAACCGCGAAGCCGGTACAGCACACCTAATCTCTTGGAATCTGTTTTAGAAGAGAGTATATGTGATCTTTACAGGAAAGATCACGTGAAAAGGAAATGGCAAGAATGTTAAGAGAAGAGAAAGGCTTGAGTTGTGTGTTGTTGAAGGGGATAGTCGTGTGGAAGATTGTGACGAATAGACAGATGGAGGAACTGAGTTTTTGAGGCATTGAAAGCCACAAGGTACTTTCTGCCCCAATCAGAGATAGCAGAAAGATCAGAGGTCAGGTGCTCCATAGCTGTACTACGCGAATCATAGAGTGACTGTTGAAGGGATGCTTTGGGAAGCGGGTGGAGAAGTGAAGAGTGGAATCATCGGCAAAGGAGTGAATAGAACAGGAAGTGCGAATTAAAAGAGCATTAATAAATAAAAAGGAAAAGAGTGGGTGACAGGACAGAACCTTGAGGAACGCCACTGTTGATAGCTTTAGGAGAAGAACAGTGGTCATCTACAACCGCAGCTATAGATTGGCTAGAAAGGAAATTAGAGATGAAGGCACAGATAGAGGGATAGAAACCGAAGGAGGGCAGTTTCAAAATTAAAGATTTGTGACAGATCTATCAAAAGCTTTTGATATGTCTAGCACAATATCAAAAGTTTCACCGAAATCCCGAAAGGAGGATGACCAACAGTCAGAGAAATATGCAAGAAGCTCGCTAGTAGAGCCTCCCTTGCGGAACCTATACTGACGATCTAAAGGATTGTGAGAAGCTTTAGAAAGGCAAGAAATCAAAGTAATTGGACGATAGTTTGAGGCAGAGCCTATCAGGGGGGGTGCTAGGAGGGCCATTTGGCCTGGGCCTCAAGCTTAAGGGTGGCCTCAAATTTAGAAACTTTCAGGTTTGAATATAATATTTTGCAGTGAAAATAATAATTGGGTTTAGCTATGGGCCTCAAAAGCTGGAAGTGGCCCGGGCCTCTCTGAACCTCTGAGAGAGGGCCTGGTTGGAGGGTTGAGAGCGGTCACCCTTCTTTGGGACAGGCTGAATGAAAGCGAACTTCTAGCAGGAAGGAAAAGTACCAGATGAAAAACAAAGACGAAAGAGTTTGCCCAAGCAGGGCCTCAGCACAGAAACACAGTTTATAAGAACAACAGGAGGATACCATCAGGACTGTACGGCGGCGTACGCCTTCCTAGAGTTGAGCCCAGATAGGGCAGAAAGACCATCTTTAGAAGAGATTCTAATTTCTGACATAATAAAGTCAGGGGGAGGAGGAGATGGAGGAACAGCACCGGAAGTTGGAATGGAAAAGAGGAGAGAAAGAAGAAGAAGTAAAGTTGTTGAAGAGGTTTTTAGCTAGATGCCAGAAAGGGAGAGAAGAATTAGAAATGGAGAGATTTTCACATTTTTGTCTGATGAAGGAATTTTTGGTGAGTCGAAGAACAGATTTTGCACGATTCCGGGCAGAAATATAAAGTGAGTGAGAGTTAGGAGTTGGATGGCGACGGTACCTTCTGAGAGCCTCCTCTCTGTTGCGGATAGCAGTAGAACAAGTAAAGTCAAACCAAGGTTTTTTTTGCATTTGTGGTAGGAATAGAATATGGAATGTACGCCTCCATGCCCGAGAGAACCACCTCTGTGATGCGCTCAGCACACTCGGAAGGGCCCCGGCCACTGAAGTAATCATTCCATGGGAATCACAGAAGTACTGCCTAAGGGCCTCCCAATCAGTGGCACCAAAGTGCCAAAGGCGCCTCCTCTTGGGAGGATCCAAAGACCGAATTGGCGTGATAGGACAGGAAACAGATATAAGATTGTGGTCGGAGGAGCCGAATGGAGAAAAAGTTTCACAGAGTAAGAAGAAGGATGAGAGGTAAGAAATAAATCCAGAATGTTGGGCCTATCTCCAAGACGATGAAGGATACGAGTAGGGTGCTATACAATCTGCTCTAGGTCATTTAGAATAGAAAATTTGTAAGCTTGTTTATTGGAGATGTTAGTGAAATGGGAGGAAAGCCAAAGGTGGTGGTGAACATTGAAATCTCCTAAAATGGAGATTTCAGCAAATGGAGAGCGAGATAGAATTTATTCCATTTTAGAAGTGAGGTAGTCAAAGAATTTTGGATAGTCAGTAGAATGAGGAGAAAGGTAAACAGCGCTGATGTATTTAGTTTGAGATTGGCATGTAAGCCGTAGCCAGAGGGTATAGAATTCGAAAGATTCGAATTTGGTAATACGAAAACAAGTTAGGTCATTGCGTACAAATACACAACATCCACTTTTGTAATAAAATTGAGTATAGAGAAAGTAAGAGGGTACAGTAAAGGGCTTGCTGTCAGTCGTCTCAGACACCTGAGTTTTAGTGAGGAAAAGAATATGAGGTTTGGAAGAGGAGCGGTGGTGTTCAGCAGATTGAAAATTTGAGAAAAGGCCATGAATTTTGAAAAAATTAATGAAAAGTGAATCATGCAGAGGCCCAGAACATCTCGAATGAGCGGTAGCAGATCCAGCCCCACTGCCCGGGTCTGTATTCCCGGTATCGGCAGCGGGGGAGTGAGAAGTGGGGACATTTATGGTTCCCTCGTCAGGGGGACTCCGAGGCTCTTGTAGTTAATACAACATGGGTGCTATTTCCAACCGTTGCGGAGCTACGGACGTTTTAAGATGTGCAAACAACAAATCCCTACTTGTATGTAATTCGATATATGGCCTCACTGGTGGTAGTTTTAGTCAACGAAGTTACCACTACTAATCTTCAGTTTTTTCTTTCAGTTGGTTCTGATCTGTGGTACGAGAGACTGTGGTGCGTTAAGGTGAACAATCAAAATGAATCAACAGTTCACACCCGCTGAATACGCTGATATCCATTTCATTTATGGATTCTGTGATGGTAACAGCAGAGAGACAGTTGAGGAATATTGAAGACGTTTTCCAAACCGCCGAATACCGAACAGGCAAATGTTTAGTGACACACACCAGAGATTAAGGGAAACAGGGACAATTGTTCCACGTAACCAAGAACGACGGCCCGTTGCTGTGGAGGAGCGCATCCTGGACCTAGTACAACGTAGCCCAACTACCAGTGTTCGAAGGATTTCTAGACAAATTGGTGAATCCTCATCGCGTGTATGACGAACCATACATGATGAGGGTTTGTATCCCTATCATTTGCAAAGTGTGCAAGCTCTTCAACCGGATGATTACAATAAATGTGTTCAATTTTGCCAGTGGATAGTTATGCATCTCTAAATTCTTAATAATACTGTTTAGTGATGAAGCACAATTCATTCGGGATGAAATTAACAATAGACGAAATTCCCACTTGTGGTCCGCCGATAATCCCAACGGTATCATTGAAGGAAACTTTCAACATCGATTCTGTGAATTTTTGGTGCAGTGTAATTGGAGATCAGCTGATTGGATCGTTCGTTTTGGACAACGATTAACTGCTGATATTTATCTGAACTTCCTGATGAACGAATTGCCGCTTTTGATGAAGGACGTGCCCTTGGAGACAAGGCGCAGGATGTTCTTTCAGCACGATGGGGCGCCACCACATTTTGGTCGACATGTTACGGATTACTTGAATCAGCGGTACGGAAATCGTTGGATTGGTCGTGCTGGTCCAATATCGTGGCCCCCGAGATCCGGACCTAACCCCGTTAGATTTCTTTTCATGGGACCTTATGAAAGAGATGGTCTACAAGAGCAAAGTACAAACGAGAGAGGAACTCTTTCGTCGGATTATGGATGCCGCTGCTTACATACGAGAACACCCAGAAATGATTCAATGGGCAGTGGACTCTTGTTTGGAACGAGCAAGACTGTGCATTGAAAACTGAGGAGGGACATTTTGAACATTTATAAGGTGTATCTCATAAAATGTAGTAATAAATACATCAGATTAATACTCTCGTTTATTTTTTTCCGTGCACCTTAAAACGTCCGTAGCTCCGCAACGGTTAGAAATAGCACCGATGTTATATTATATAGGGTGTGTCAATTTTAATAAAGTCAACAATTCAAAAACTACTAATGCTCAAATGATGTCATATTATCTAACAAACTTAGAAATATCTTTAGTGTTGTTTAAGAAAGCCATTTAACTACTTATATTTGACCATAAAGGTTTGAAATATAACCTATATATGACTGTAGCATCGTATATCAATGTGCCATTGATATGTGTAGTCAACTTTGTACTGGTTATTTTTGGTGTGCAGTATGGTTGCTAAGTTTCACATAGTCACAAATGCTGTAGTTTTGATTGTGAATGCATGTGTTTTCCCTCCTTTTTGACAATTTTGATTACTTTATAATGTAAATATTGTGTAATTCAAATTATTCGAAGTGTTATGTGTGACCCAAACTTTCTGTATATTTTGATATGATAGATATATGAAATTGTCATTACTTTGAATAATTAAGTCTTGTACCTATAACAACACAACCTTTTATCTGAGCTTATAGGAAGATATTAAGAATTTCAATTAACTTAATTTTATGTAATCATAATCAGTAGGCTTATCCAAATTTCAATGACATTTCTTTTGTTCACAGATCCACAGGATGAGTCAGAAAGAAATCAGAACCCGAAGCAAATCAAGTTGTCACCTACTGTAAGTCATTTGGTGGGGACTGGGAGGGAACTTCCTCCTGCTGAGCTGCCCACAGTCAGAGATCTGCTGAGGTATGGTTTGTTGAGGAGAGATATGAGTGAGGAAGACAGGGGGAATTACCCAGTTAATGACCTGATTAACAACGGCATTGTTCCAGGGCTACTGGCACAGTGGAGAAAAGCCAACGCTCTATTCACAGGACCTGTAATCAACACTGAGGTCAGGATCAGGGCTAAAGTGAAGGCACTGTGGGATAAGGCAGTGAAGGTGTCCATTGGCAATGTGAAGCTAGAGGTCAAAGATAGGTTCATGATGAAACTGGACAAATTGGTGGACATCCTGACCTGTCACTGTGTGATCAGGAGCTGCAGTGAGCTTGGGTGCAACCCTGTCTGCAACAGGAGGAGCTTGCCTTCATTAAAGGTCAGAGAGAAAAGGTGAGTAGTGTGGGGGCACACCAGCTGGGTCTAGCTGATCACCCTGAGACCAGGAGACAGGTAGCAGTACTGCAGAGACAGGAGCAGAGAAGGAAGGCCGAGGAGAAGAGGAGGAGGAAGGCAGAGGAGTCAGCCAAGAAAGAAGAGGAGTTGAAGGAGGAGTCACTGCTGGAGATGGAGTTGGAGGAGACTGGAGATATATTGGAGGAGGCAGGGAGGAGAGAGGACGACGAAGACTTCACACCAGAGGCTGCGACAACTTCTTCCTTGCCTGTGACTAAGAAGAAGAAATACAACACTGAAGATATCACCAACATAGCTCTGGCTAGCTTGAGACATCATACTGGGCTGAGAGAGACTGCAGAGATTGCCACTGCTGCCTGGATTGATGTTGGTCTTATCACAGAGTTTGACACAGCACTGGTAATTGACCACAACAAGGAGAGGAGGGCTCAGGAGAGACTGACTAAGGAGCTGGTCAAGAAGTTTGATGAAGAGATTAGGGAAAATGGCATCACCTGTATCTGCTTTGATGGGAAAAGAGATGACACCAAAGTGATAATGGAAGCTGAGGGCAGTGACAGGCAGTTTCCTGGCCTCATTAAGGAAGAACACTACACAGTGTGCAATGAACCAGTTGGGAAATATTTGTGGAATTTTGTACCAGAGGAAGCTGCAGAGGAGAGAACTCATGCTGAAGTCATTGCTGATCATCTGGTGAACTGGCTAAGAGAGAGAGGAGCAGACCAGACCCTTTTGGCCATAGGAGGTGACAGTACTAATGTGAATACTGGCTGCGAGGGAGGAGTAATGCATTATGTGGAGGCCAAGCTTAGCAGGAAGTTGGTGTGGATTGTCTGTGACTTGCACACTGGGGAGCTGAGTCTCAGACACCTGGTGACTGCACTGGATGACAAGAAATTGAGCAACAACAAGTGGACTGAGCCCCTAGGGAAGATGTTAGACACTGCCACTGAGCTGGAGATCAACCCAAACTTCACGAGGATCACTGTTGGTCCTCCTCTACCCCATCTCAGTCAGGAAGTAGTCAAGGACCTCAGCACAGACCAATCATATGGCTACAGAATCATCACTGCCATCAGATCGGGAGAGATACCTCAGAGTCTAGCTCTCCTGGAGATTGGGCCAGTCTGTCACAGTAGGTAGGTCGCCACGGCTCTAAGGTTCTGCAGATTGTGGATTTCCAAACATGGGCTGAAGGGTAGGAACCTGAAGAATCTGGGGATAATTGTGGAATTCATAGTGAGAGTCTACATGCCAAACTGATTCAACATCAAGTTAAATCACAGGTGGGTGGAGGGTCCCAGGCATGTACTGTACCAGCTGGAGCTGCTCAGAAGTCAGAAGAAGGAGGTGATAGTAATAGTGATGCCTACAGTGAAGAGATCAGCCTGGTATGCACATTCTGAGGCTGTGCTCCAGGCCATGCTCTGCAGTGAGGTGGAGGAGAAAAGGAGGGAGGCAGTGAAGAGGATACTGGAAATCAGAGGTGAAGGAGATGAGGACACACAGGTAGGAGACTGCAGTATCAGACCCAGGAAGACTCCTGACATCAACCCAGATGCCACCAAACTCTCGGAGCTTATTTTCTGGAACTCTGGCGTGACTGAGCCTCCTCTGACCTGCTCCCTCACCACTGCTGCAATCAAGGAGTTTCTGGATAGACCAATGGAAGTTCCTGCGTGGCCATCACACACAGAGTCAGTAGAGAGGTGTGTAAGGATGACAACTGAAGCACCACATGTTTACTCACAAGAGAGGAGGGAGGTGTACATCAGTGGCCAGGTGGCCAGTAGGGAGCTCATGTCCAGGAACGAGAGCAAGGCAGACATGGCATCCTTGGCAAAGTTCAAGAAACCTATCTATATTTTTAAGTTTTAATATTGAAATACAATCAAAATGTCTTTAATTGTATGTAAAATGTAATTATATATGGCATCCTTGGCGAAGTTCAAGAAACCTATCTATATTTTTAAGTTTTAATATTGAAATACAATCAAAATGTCTTTAATTGTATGTAATGTATGTAAAATGTAGTTATATACAATAAAAAAAATACTTCCAAAATTGCTGATTTTTCGTAAACGTCAATTTCAAATATACTAAGTAGCTAGGAATGGTTAAATCTGGATTTTAAAGCCATATTTCGATTTAGCACATAAAAATGCATCATTTGGTCACAAGTAGTCTTTGAAAATCTAAAGATTTCACTTTGCTCCCCAAAATTGACACACCCTATTGTATTAACTGTTTTACTCGATATCCCCCCAACCCAAATCATCCCTCAAAGTATGGCAGACCGGTTGTGAAACACCCTATATGTAGTGAGAAAAAGGGAGAGAAGTGTGTGTTTGAGAGCATGCTGGATTGCCCACAGGGTAGCTGAGACATGGAAAAAGATCAGCTAAGGAGCACAGTGACAGGAGAAATGGGAGTTCCAGCGCTCCCTATCTCCTATCTAACGTTCCCCCCGGAGTACTTCCCTGGTCGATTGGTGTCTTCAATCCCCTCTTGATATATATATATATATATATATATATATATATTTTTTTTAACTGCAAACAACACATAGTATAATTAATGTAAAGAACGACGCTTGTATAGAAGAACGTTCCGCACAAGATGAGGAGGGAGAACGAACAAATGAAAAATGAGGTAACCACCCAGGAATCGAACCGGGATCTTCCGATTGCCGGTCAGATATGCTATCCACTACACCATGGGCCTCGATTGATCAGAAGTCGTAATTCTCCTACATACAAGCAGAAACCAATGCCCTGAGGGTGCACCTCCCGCATGCCGCACATATATACATTTTAACTACAAACAACACAGTATAATTAATGTAAAGAACGACGCTTGTATAGAAGAACGTTCCGCACAAGATGAGGAGGGAGAACGAAAAATGAAAAATGAGGTAACCACCCTGGAATCGAACCCGGGATCTTCCGATTGCCGGTCAGATATGCTATCCACTACACCATGGGCCTCGATTGATCAGAAGTCGTAATTCTCTTACATACGAGCAGAAACCAATGCCCTGAGGGGGCACCTCCCGCATGCCGCACATATATACATTTTAACTGCAAACAACACAGTATAATTAATGTAAAGAACGACGCTTGTATAGAAGAACGTTCCGCACAAGATGAGGAGGGAGAACGAACAAATGAAAAATGAGGTTACCTCACAGAGTGTATTTTTTAAGAAATAAAAAAAATTTCCATTTTCGACCCGGCCTAATATATATAAATTATATATATATATATATATTATGAAAATTATTTCACGAAAGTAACACGTGAAAAATATTTATGATGCATAAAACCACGAAGGAAAGGAAACACAAAATGGTGCTCAAGCGCTTTCGTCTAATGACATCCTCAGGAACACTGAAGTACATAAAAGGGTAACAGCCTATATATAGGTTACAGAAAGAAAAAAAAATAAAAATAAATAACAACATATATATATACATACATATATATATATATATATATATATATATATATATATATATATATATATATGCAATAAACAGAGAAGTAAAAATAAAAATTAAAAATTAAAAATTAAAGGATTATCAGTGAGGCGTACAGATTTGTAAGGAATAATATCGATTTTTAGCACAAGATCAAATGGATTATAAAAATACAAATTTATATTGGAAAACTGCCCGGGTTTTAACACTCTGCCTATGGTCAGGTTTCGATATATATAAAAATAAAATGCAAATTAAAAGTTAATAAAGTAGCAGACAAGTTTACCAAAGATTTAGTGTTCTACCCTTCTTATCTAAATCTGTTTGGAAGGAATTCAAAATAACAGGATCGAGTTGAAAAAGACCTTTGCTTATGTTGAAGTTATTTGAAAGTTGGATAATGGCAGACTCAAGAATATTTCTATTAACAATGTTGCTAGAATGGAATAAAACTGAAGCATTATTCCAATCAATACAGTGGGCTAACTCTGACAAATGGACAAAAAGGGCACTGGACAACTGTCCTGTTCTAACGGAATATTGATGCTGTTTTATACGTGTGTGCAAATCCTTTCCCGTCTGACCTATGTAAAAGGAATCACATTGTTTACAACCAATTTTATAGATAATGCCTGAATTATTGGTAGGGCTATTTTTTACTATGATATTTTTCACAATATTGTTATATGAAAATACTACATTAATATCCAAAAGTTTAAGTACATTAGCAATGCCTAAAAAGCCCGGGAAAAATGGAAGTACTAAAATATTTTTTGACAAAGTACGAGTGTTATTATTGACACGATAGAAAGTTCGTTTTGCCTTGTTGAGACAAGATTCCATAAACGCAGATGGATAACACAAATCACTTCCAATACCGTTGATTTTTTTCAATTCGGCATCGATGTATTCCGGACTGGCGATCCTAAGGGCGCGGAGCAACATTGATGAAAAAATGGCCTTCTTAGTGGGGGTGTCATGTCCCTAGTAAAAGTGTACGTAGGACAAATTGTTTGTTGTTTTCCGATAAATACTAAACTTAAAACCTGGGCTTTCCCTATGTACACGCACATCCAAACATGGGATTGAATTGTCTTGTTCCACTTCTAAAGTAAACTTAATGGAGGGGACTTGATCATTTAACTGAAGGAGGAAGTTATCCAGGTCACGATTCATGGGCCAGATACACAAAATATCGTCGACGTACCGCAACCACGGGATGCCAACCCCCAGGATTCTCGGAATATAAGTAATTTCGAAAAACTCCATATAAATATTGGAGAGGAGGGGCGATAAGGGATGTGCGTGTACATAGGGAAAGCCCAGGTTTTAAGTTTAGTATTTATCGGAAAACAACAAACAATTTGTCCTACGTACACTTTTACTCGGGACATGACACCCCCACTAAGAAGGCCATTTTTTCATCAATGTTTCTCCGCGCCCTTAGGATCGCCAGTCCGGAATACATCGATGCCGAATTGGAAAAAATCAACGGTATTGGAAGTGATTTGTGTTATCCATCTGCGTTTATGGAATCTTGTCTCAACAAGGCAAAACGAACTTTCTATCGTGTCAATAATAACACTCGTACTTTGTCAAAAAATATTTTAGTACTTCCATTTTTCCCGGGCTTTTTAGGCATTGCTAATGTACTTAAACTTTTGGATATTAATGTAGTATTTTCATATAACAATATTGTGAAAAATATCATAGTAAAAAATAGCCCTACCAATAATTCAGGCATTATCTATAAAATTGGTTGTAAACAATGTGATTCCTTTTACATAGGTCAGACGGGAAAGGATTTGCACACACGTATAAAACAGCATCAATATTCCGTTAGAACAGGACAGTTGTCCAGTGCCCTTTTTGTCCATTTGTCAGAGTTAGCCCACTGTATTGATTGGAATAATGCTTCAGTTTTATTCCATTCTAGCAACATTGTTAATAGAAATATTCTTGAGTCTGCCATTATCCAACTTTCAAATAACTTCAACATAAGCAAAGGTCTTTTTCAACTCGATCCTGTTATTTTGAATTCCTTCCAAACAGATTTAGATAAGAAGGGTAGAACACTAAATCTTTGGTAAACTGGTCTGCTACTTTATTAACTTTTAATTTGCATTTTATTTTTATATATCGAAACCTGACCATAGGCAGAGTGTTAAAACCCGGGCAGTTTTCCAATATAAATTTGTATTTTTATAATCCATTTGATCTTGTGCTAAAAATCGATATTATTCCTTACAAATCTGTATGCCTCACTGATAATCCTTTAATTTTTAATTTTTAATTTTTATTTTTACTTCTCTGTTTATTGCATATATATATATATATATATATATATATATATTAGGGTGTCACTTAAATGCAAAGTTTGAAATTTTCATGCTGACACCCCGCGAATCTATTCCATTGGTAAAAAAAACATGGTGACTGAAAAATCTTTTTATTTGAATAACTATAAAAGGTCGCCCCCGCCTTCCAAAGTTTAATGCTTGCGCGGCGTCTCCATAATCGTTCATTAGATATCTATATATCTCTATATATGTGTGTGTGTGTATCTGTGTGTGTCTGAATATCTGAGAAATAAAGTGAACAATACTTAACGATTCACCGTTTCTCATTTCAGCTACGTGATTTCTGGTGATGGAAACCCGGAAGTGTATATACCTATTAGGGGCAGCGGTTGATGAGGTGAAAGGATGCAAGCTTCCTTCCTACAGGCAAGCATTCGGTTACTTCCTTTACCTTCACCATGAAAAGAAAATGACAATACGTGACGCGTTGAGGAAGTCACTTCGAGCAGTGATGTCCTTCTGGGAGAAAGCTCACATTCCAACCCAGTGGCGGTCCTAGCTTACATGACGCCCTGGGCGAACCTCACCTTCAGCGCCCCCCCCCCTGTTCGCCAACACACACATTCGAATCCCCCCAAAATAAAGGACAGACATAACTCTTTCACAAAATAACTTTTTATTGGACTAATTGTTGGAACTTCAGAACCAAAACAAAGACTCAAATTTCTGAATTTTACAAATCCTTCATCACGTAAATAGAATAACTCACTTAAGAGAATGTAATTATGATACTATGAACAGGAAAAATACAAATTAAATTGCACAACTGCCATAAATAAACTAGAGAATCAAATTTCTAAATTGTACAAATGCTCTATCACATAAATAGAATAAGACACTTAAGAGAGGGTAATTATTATGCTACACTTTGAACAAGAAACAAAATAAATTGCACCACAGCACAACTGCCATCTAAAGCCTGACTCTTCTTACCTTCCTTGATGCAAAGTCATTGATCTTTTATTATTTATTTTATTTTATTTTTTATTTTTATTTATTTCTTTATTTATTTATTCTTATTTTTATTTTTATTTTTTTTGCAGGCGCTCATGCCGCCCCTCCACAAATGCCGCCCTGTGCGGCTGCCCATATTGCCCATATGAGGAACCGCCACTGTTCCAACCAGACTCGAGACACACTGCGTCAGCAAACTGGATAAAGTCTTCGAGGAGTGGAAAGGACTCAAAAAACACGCCTCAAGGACGAGCGATTCACACAAGACGAAAGAAAAAGAATTCATTGAACGCCTCGATCGTCTCTTTGACATCGCCCACGCTGATTGTGAGAAATTGGTCAAGTACCCAGAGAATTGGGAGTTCCTTCAGCAGCAGCGCCAGAAAGGACGTCCAGGTTCAATGGCAGGTTTGGACATGACCCATCAGCGCCAAGTCAAAGATTGTACTCGACGTCGGGAGGAAGAGGAGAAACGAAGAAAGCGATCAGCAGCTGAAATGGAGGCAGTATCCAACGAAGCGGTTTTGGAGTCCTCATCCTCCAGCTCAGATGATAGCGAAGAAAAAGGAGCATGTGGTGGTTCGTTAGCGTCTAAACAAAGAGCAACGAAGAACATCATGACATCGGAATTGGCGGCAGCGCTTGATCGCACGCAACTCTCGTCAAGAAAGGCCACATATCTGCTGTTTGGGGCAGCTTCCAGCTTAGGGCATGATGCTAGCGACTACAACATCAATCGTGGATCCATTCATCGTCAGCGTGAAAAATTCCGTACCCTTAAGGCTCGGCAACTGAAGAGCGAGTTCCAAGGCAATAGTCCGTTGACTGTTCACTGGGACGGAAAACTCATGCAAGATCTGACGTCACGAGAATATGTTGACCGCTTACCTATTCTTGTATCTGGCTCCGGGACAGAGCAGCTCCTCGGGGTGCCAAAACTTCTGTCAGGAACCGCGCTGGCACAAACAAATGCCATCATAGATTGCCTGAATGAATGGGGAGTGACCAATCATGTCAAATCTATGTGTTTCGACACAACCGCGACAAACACAGGCCACCGTGGAGGAACTTGTGTTCTTCTGGAAGAAAAAGTTGGACGTGACCTGTTACACTGCGCGTGCAGACACCATGTACTGGAGTTGGTGCTACAGGCGGCATTCGCAGCATCGCTAGATTCAGTATCTACCGGTCCAGAAATTCTGCTTTTCAAGCGCTTCCATGATTATTGGACCCGCATTGACCAGCAACAGTTCCAAACTGCGGACACAGATGCGTTCACCAAAGCAGCTATTTTTAAGCATAGAACGGAGCTCATTGAGTTTGCAAAATCACAAGCACTTCAAGTTCGTGATGACTATCAGGAATTCCTCGATCTTTCCGTCATCTTTCTTGAGGAGTTCCATACAAGGGACTAAACTTCCGCGCCCCTGGTGCTATGCACCGGGCGAGATGGATGGCTAGGGGGCTCTATGCCATCAAGATCTGGCTCTTCCGAAGACAGTTTAAACTGACGAACACTGAGGAACGCGGAATTCGAGATATCTGCCTCTTTTCTGTTCTAGTTTACATGAAAGCGTGGGCAACAGCTCATCTGTCCATCGAAGCTCCGCTGAATGATTGGGAATTGATGAGGACGCTCCTTCGATACCCGCACAAGAAGATCTCTGATGGTACCACCAAGAAGCTGTCTGCGCACCTGTGGTACCATTCGGAGGAGGCAGTGGGTCTGGCGTTCTTTGATGAGAGGATATCGATGGAAGCAGGGCCGGATTAACCATTAAGCAAAATAAGCCCGTGCTTAGGGCATCAAGGGAAGGGGGGCACCACAGAAATTTTCCATTGTCGGATTTACCATGGATTTATTATACTATTATAATCGCGGCTTATAGCCTATAAGCTGTTGAAAACTGAATTATATATATTCATATATAGTATTTATTTTTTTTCATTGTTTGAATTTGTAGTGAACAACAACCCTTTTGAGAGAATAAATATATTTCGTTGTAATCACACACTTTACGCTTTGCGTTATTATTTTGTTTATATCAAATCTTTGAGCGCCATATTAAAAATACATATAGATTAAATATTTTCGTGTGCTATAGTAAATGTAAAAACAAGATTCAGTCATGCTGAACTTTATAAAATAATTGTAGAAGACAATATTGAGTGTGCCTTCCCAAATGTAGAAATTGACTTTCGTATATTTTTAACATTAATGGTCACAAATTGCTCAGCTGAGCGTTCATTTTCTCAGTTGAAGTATATTAAAAATACCAACAGAACAACTATGCAACAAAGCAGGCTGGATGCCTTATCTCTACTAAGTATAGAAGCAGATGTGTTACGTAAGATTAGTTTTGAGGATCTGATCAAAGACTTTGCAATTAAAAAAAGTAGGAGAAAACTTTTCAAATATAAATGAAGTGGAAGTATACAAAAATAAACATTATTTTCCATCTTACTGTAAGTTTTGTTTCATTTCAAAAAATAAAATTTTATTTTATGGTTTATTTTTGTTTATATTTGAATTACATATATATGGGGCACCAAAATCTTTTAAGTGCTTAGGGCCTCTAAAGGTCTTAATCCGGCCACTGGATGGAAGTGAAGTGCAGCATGGTTGCAGCGTTAGATCAAGAAGCCCCTCACATGCCGCCAAAACGACCTTTGGTTCTTGATACTATGTTCCTCAGTGACAGCAAAGGACTGGAGCAACTGATCACAAAGAACACCCGAGGATTCTTCTCAAAACTTCAGTTGCCAGATTGCTTTCTGCCCCACCATCCCAGTTCATGGACGTCAAACTCTGAATACGTGCAAGCTCGGGATGTGGTCTCCAAACTTGCAGTGGTGAACGACAGAGCAGAACGGGCCGTGGCTCTGGTGAAGGAGCTGAACGGAAAGTTGACAGTGAAAGAAGAACAGCTCCAGTTCCTCGTTCAAGTTGTCACTGACCACAGAAAGCAACACCCAGCTCCGAACAAATCAGCATTAGTGAGGACGCGAAAGAACTAATCACTGATCAGCGTATGAGCACCAATTATTCTGCTACTGTACTGTATATGTATTTTATTTCTCAAAGTTTTGCTTTTGTTGCTTCTCCATTTTGTACCATTATTCGCCAAATTATGTCTTCTATTTTGATTATATAATAAACTGTTTGTATTCTTTGCGTTTTTAAGTGTCTTACTTTCGTTATTTCACCAAATTGCCTTGTTTTTTATTATCTGGTTCGGCCCAAGCTGTGAACACTGAACAGCTTGTTGACGTCAACAAATGGGTCGTTTTCAGTGACGAGGGCGACCTTTAAATGATGACCAATCAGGACCAAATTTCTCTTCCGTATGTTTTACACAAAATGGAACAATTTTAGGGGGTGTCATAGGAAAATATCCATCGTTTAATTTTCCCCCTATTACCTAGTGACACCCTAATATATATATATATATATATATATATATATTAGGGTGTCACTAGGTAATAGGGGGAAAATTAAACGATGGATATTTTCCTATGACACCCCCTAAAATTGTTCCATTTTGTGTAAAACATACGGAAGAGAAATTTGGTCCTGATTGGTCATCATTTAAAGGTCGCCCTCGTCACTGAAAACAAGACCCATTTGTTGACGTCAACAAGCTGTTCAGTGTTCACAGCTTGGGCCGAACCAGATAATAAAAAACAAGGCAATTTGGTGAAATAACGAAAGTAAGACACTTAAAAACGCAAAGAATACAAACAGTTTATTATATAATCAAAATAGAAGACATAATTTGGCGAATAATGGTACAAAATGGAGAAGCAACAAAAGCAAAACTTTGAGAAATAAAATACATATACAGTACAGTAGCAGAATAATTGGTGCTCATACGCTGATCAGTGATTAGTTCTTTCGCGTCCTCACTAATGCTGATTTGTTCGGAGCTGGGTGTTGCTTTCTGTGGTCAGTGACAACTTGAACGAGGAACTGGAGCTGTTCTTCTTTCACTGTCAACTTTCCGTTCAGCTCCTTCACCAGAGCCACGGCCCGTTCTGCTCTGTCGTTCACCACTGCAAGTTTGGAGACCACATCCCGAGCTTGCACGTATTCAGAGTTTGACGTCCATGAACTGGGATGGTGGGGCAGAAAGCAATCTGGCAACTGAAGTTTTGAGAAGAATCCTCGGGTGTTCTTTGTGATCAGTTGCTCCAGTCCTTTGCTGTCACTGAGGAACATAGTATCAAGAACCAAAGGTCGTTTTGGCGGCATGTGAGGGGCTTCTTGATCTAACGCTGCAACCATGCTGCACTTCACTTCCATCCAGTGGCCGGATTAAGACTTAGAGGCCCTAAGCACTTAAAAGATTTGGTGCCCCAATATATGTAATTCAAAATATAAACAAAAATAAACCATAAAATAAAATTTTATTTTTTGAAATGAAACAAAACTTACAGTAAGATGGAAAATAATGTTTATTTTTGTATACTTCCACTTCATTTATATTTGAAAAGTTTTCTCCTACTTTTTTTAATTGCAAAGTCTTTGATCAGATCCTCAAAACTAATCTTACGTAACACATCTGCTTCTATACTAGTAGAGATAAGGCATCCAGCCTGCTTTGTTGCATAGTTGTTCTGTTGGTATTTTAATATACTTCAACTGAGAAAATGAACGCTCAGCTGAGCAATTTGTGACCATTAATGTTAAAAATATACGAAAGTCAATTTCTACATTTGGGAAGGCACACTCAATATTGTCTTCTACAATTATTTTATAAAGTTCAGCATGACTGAATCTTGTTTTTACATTTACTATAGCACACGAAAATATTTAATCTATATGTATTTTTAATATGGCGCTCAAAGATTTGATATAAACAAAATAATAACGCAAAGCGTAAAGTGTGTGATTACAACGAAATATATTTATTCTCTCAAAAGGGTTGTTGTTCACTACAAATTCAAACAATGAAAAAAAAATAAATACTATATATAATATATAATTCAGTTTTCAACAGCTTATAGGCTATAAGCCGCGATTATAATAGTATAATAAATCCATGGTAAATCCGACAATGGAAAATTTCTGTGGTGCCCCCCTTCCCTTGATGCCCTAAGCACGGGCTTATTTTGCTTAATGGTTAATCCGGCCCTGCTTCCATCGATATCCTCTCATCAAAGAACGCCAGACCCACTGCCTCCTCCGAATGGTACCACAGGTGCGCAGACAGCTTCTTGGTGGTACCATCAGAGATCTTCTTGTGCGGGTATCGAAGGAGCGTCCTCATCAATTCCCAATCATTCAGCGGAGCTTCGATGGACAGATGAGCTGTTGCCCACGCTTTCATGTAAACTAGAACAGAAAAGAGGCAGATATCTCGAATTCCGCGTTCCTCAGTGTTCGTCAGTTTAAATTGTCTTCGGAAGAGCCAGATCTTGATGGCATAGAGCCCCCTAGCCATCCATCTCGCCCGGTGCATAGCACCAGGGGCGCGGAAGTTTAGTCCCTTGTATGGAACTCCTCCAAGAAAGATGACGGAAAGATCGAGGAATTCTGATAGTCATCACGAACTTGAAGTGCTTGTGATTTTGCAAACTCAATGAGCTCCGTTCTATGCTTAAAAATAGCTGCTTTGGTGAACGCATCTGTGTCCGCAGTTTGGAACTGTTGCTGGTCAATGCGGGTCCAATAATCATGGAAGCGCTTGAAAAGCAGAATTTCTGGACCGGTAGATACTGAATCTAGCGATGCTGCGAATGCCGCCTGTAGCACCAACTCCAGTACATGGTGTCTGCACGCGCAGTGTAACAGGTCACGTCCAACTTTTTCTTCCAGAAGAACACAAGTTCCTCCACGGTGGCCTGTGTTTGTCGCGGTTGTGTCGAAACACATAGATTTGACATGATTGGTCACTCCCCATTCATTCAGGCAATCTATGATGGCATTTGTTTGTGCCAGCGCGGTTCCTGACAGAAGTTTTGGCACCCCGAGGAGCTGCTCTGTCCCGGAGCCAGATACAAGAATAGGTAAGCGGTCAACATATTCTCGTGACGTCAGATCTTGCATGAGTTTTCCGTCCCAGTGAACAGTCAACGGACTATTGCCTTGGAACTCGCTCTTCAGTTGCCGAGCCTTAAGGGTACGGATTTTTCACGCTGACGATGAATGGATCCACTATTGATGTTTAGTCGCTAGCATCATCCCTAAGCTGGAAGCTGCCCCAAACAGCAGATTGTGGCCTTTCTGACAGAGTTGCGTGCGATCAGCGCTGCCGCCAATTCCGATGTCATGATGTTCTTCGTTGCTCTTTGTTTAGACGCTAACGAACCACCACATGCTCCTTTTTCTTCGCTATCATCTGAGCTGGAGATGACTCCAAAACCGCTTCGTTGGATACTGCCTCCATTTCAGCTGCTGATCGCTTTCTTCGTTTCTCCTCTTCCTCCCGACGTCGAGTACAATCTTGACTTGGCGCTGATGGGTCATGTCCAAACCTGCCATTGAACCTGGACGTCCTTTCTGGCGCTGCTGCTGAAGGAACTCCCAATTCTCTGGGTACTTGACCAATTTCTCACAATCAGCGTGGGCGATGTCAAAGAGACGATCGAGGCGTTCAATGAATTCTTTTTCTTTCGTCTTGTGTGAATCGCTCGTCCTTGAGGCGTGTTTTTTGAGTCCTTTCCACTCCTCGAAGACTTTATCCAGTTTGCTGACGCAGTGTGTCTCGAGTCTGGTTGGAACAGTGGCGGTTCCTCATATGGGCAATATGGGCAGCCGCACAGGGCGGCATTTGTGGAGGGGCGGCATGAGCGCCTGCAAAAAAAATAAAAATAAAAATAAGAATAAATAAATAAAGAAATAAATAAAAATAAAAAATAAAATAAAATAAATAATAAAAGATCAATGACTTTGCATCAAGGAAGGTAAGAAGAGTCAGGCTTTAGATGGCAGTTGTGCTGTGGTGCAATTTATTTTGTTTCTTGTTCAAAGTGTAGCATAATAATTACCCTCTCTTAAGTGTCTTATTCTATTTATGTGATAGAGCATTTGTACAATTTAGAAATTTGATTCTCTAGTTTATTTATGGCAGTTGTGCAATTTAATTTGTATTTTTCCTGTTCATAGTATCATAATTACATTCTCTTAAGTGAGTTATTCTATTACGTGATGAAGGATTTGTAAAATTCAGAAATTTGAGTCTTTGTTTTGGTTCTGAAGTTCCAACAATTAGTCCAATAAAAAGTTATTTTGTGAAAGAGTTATGTCTGTCCTTTATTTTGGGGGGATTCGAATGTGTGTGTGTTGGCGAACAGGGGGGGGGGGGCGCTGAAGGTGAGGTTCGCCCAGGGCGTCATGTAAGCTAGGACCGCCACTGGGTTGGAATGTGAGCTTTCTCCCAGAAGGACATCACTGCTCGAAGTGACTTCCTCAACGCGTCACGTATTGTCATTTTCTTTTCATGGTGAAGGTAAAGGAAGTAACCGAATGCTTGCCTGTAGGAAGGAAGCTTGCATCC